>JAJOOS010006376.1:0-43568 GCA_029582725.1 Solanum chiquidenum
CGACTTCTCTATGACACTAAGGGTCGGTTCCGTCTCCACTCACTCAGAGATGAGGAAGCCAAGGTTTGAATCTGTTTCCTGCTCCTTCTTTATTCCGGTTTCCTTTGGATGCTGTGCTGTAAAAGTAGTGACCTTGTTTTCTGCTCTTTGCAGTTCAAACTTTGTAAGGTTCGATCATTGCAGTTTGGACAGAAGGGGATCCCATATCTCAACACTTATGATGGAAGAACAATCCGCTACCCTGATCCCCTCATCAAGGCCAATGACACCATCAAGCTTGACTTAGATTCCAATAAGATTGTTGACTTCATCAAATTTGATGTTGGAAATGTGGTCATGGTTACTGGTGGTAGAAACAGGGGACGTGTTGGAATTCTTAAGAACAGGGAGAAGCACAAGGGTAGCTTTGAGACAGTTCACATTCAGGATTCCCTGGGGCATGAGTTTGCTACTCGTCTGGGTAATGTGTTCACTCTTGGCAAGGGTAGTAAGCCATGGGTGTCTCTACCCAAGGGTAAAGGTATCAAGTTATCTATCATTGAAGAGGCTCGCAAGAGGATGGCTGCTCAATCAGCTACAACTGCTTAAAAATGATAGGTTGAACTTATTATAAATTTAACAGGTTGGGCCATGTTTCTGAGATACCAATCTTATTTTGTATGTTGGATTTTAACATTTTTGTACTCGGTACCGTTTAACTTTGTTTTGTTGGGAAAAGAGGTTGACTGTTCATTTGCTTTTTATGTGATTGTGTTTTGTTGGTCGCTTAGTTTAATCGCCTTGGCCATGAGATTATTTGTTTATTTCAAAAATGGATTTTGGTTATTAAATTTTCAAATCCAACCTGGAGTTGGATTTCAAGTTTTGTTTAGTGCTCTAAATCCGTTTTCTGTTTCCATTTTCATAAATTTTAAATAAACTGCTCTCCTTATCCCGCCAGAAAATATATAATAATACACAATTGCATCTTCATTACCATTTGCATCCGCAAGGTATAAGCTTTCCTATAAAAAATTGTTGGTCTTCCGGTGATAATTCTTCAAGGCAAAAGATCACCTAAAAATTCAGGAGAACTTTATTTAGCTCCAACATATAGTGATTTTATTTCTGCTACTTGGTGATTTGATTGGATATACTTGTTGAAAATCGATGATATGATGTTTCACATGTCTTTTCGTTTTCTTTTCTTACAAAAAATAACTTTACTATCAAGTGGGTGCCTTGCAGATGGCTAATACAATCAAAATGCTAAACGTTGTAGTAAGATTTATTTAGACACAATCCAGCACTTAGTAGACAAACATGCATAACTAGGTACGCCTTTGTAGAAATAAATACGGAGTTAAACGAAATAGTGAACAAAACCTAACACAGAAATTGAAACATGCAATGTGAACTCTCACGTCAATCCAACATTATAGTATATTGTTGCCTGCATAGCACAATAGAATGTTATAAAACAAAACAAGTATGTCAGTATCCATTTGAATACTCTAGTTAACAAGAGGAGTTGAGTTTTTTCTTGACAATTTGACCATTGACTTCTGAAATGATTGAAACTTCCTTGACATGAGTGACTTTCCACTTATCTCTGCTCTGCAATTTATGAGCGAAAAGGAGGGACATCCCCATAAGGGTGAGATCATCAAGGCTAGTAAGGTGATTGAAGCCATCTGGTAAGTTAGTTAGCCTTGGACAATTAGCTATCAGAAGAAACTGAATTTCTGGCATAGAACCCTTCTCAATAGGCATCCAAGTAGTCCAATTTTCCATGCCAAGAATCCTCAACAGTTTGAGCTTAGGAAATCCCCCCGGAGGGATGTTAACGATGCTGTTTACATAAGCTGAAGATGCTAATGTAAGAATAGCTAGGCTTGGAAGCTTTCCAAGTATAGGAAATGGATCTTCTGTTAAGAAGTTCTTGAAAAGGTACAAGGAGTGAAGGCAACTAAGAGAATCGAACCATCCTGGCAGTTTTTTCATATGGACTTGGAGTTTGAGTTTCTCCAAGTGCTTAGTGGAGTTTGTGAGAGATTCCATTTGTATGTTTTGCTCAAATGGACTCTCACTTAACACTGTTAAGGACCTCAACTTGTTCATCCTTTCTAATGATTGGCAAAAATCTCCGCTGTTGGCATGTGTCATTTTCCCTATGTAGACTTTCATCAAGCTTGTTAAACTTCTAAGTTGTTTAACTAAGTCTTCATCTGATTCAATTCCAGATAGTGTTTGTAGCTTCACAAAGTCTTTTCCCCCACTAGCCATCTTCACAAATCCATTTTCTCTGTCACGGAAACTTGACAGGAGAAGATGTCTTAGGTGTTGCAGCTCATTGATTCCAGCAGGCAAATGTTTAACTTCCGTGTTTCTCACATCCAATGTCTGTAGATTCCTCAAATTCTTCACTGATTTTGGAAGTTCGCTTATCATAGTCCCTCTTAAATCTAAGTACCGGAGATGAATCAAATTACCAATCTCATTTGGTAGTTTTTCTAGAGGAGCATATTGTAAATCTAGAACTCTTACCAATCTGAGCTGCCTTAGCAGTTTTTGTAGAGCAGAAAATGACAATTCATTTACTCTAAAAAAGAGAAGGGACCTCAGATTCAACTTACTGATGTCTAAGGGGATACTATCTGCATCTTCATAGATTGCAAGTCTCCTTTGTCTCTCTTGAATGGTCTTGTCGACTTCTTCTATGATGGATCCAAATTTCTCTTCCTGTAGCATTTGATTGGCCACATCACGCACTAGATCATGCAGCTTGCACGCTTTCACCACATCTCGAGCATGTATAGTGACTGCTTGAATCATACTCCTGTCAGTAAGCTGCACAAAGTAATGGTTCGCGACCTCTTCCTCTGTTCTCTGAGCAGTTCCTTCAACAAACCCCTCGGCCACCCACATTCGGATCAGCCTTTTCCTCCCAATCTCATAGTCCTCAGGGAACAAACCGAGATAAAGGAAACAATACTTAAGGTAAAATGGAAGGTGATTATAGCTGAACAACAATGCCTTGTTTAGACGCTCAATGTCTCGGTTATGGTTGATTTCCCAATCTAAGGTATCGAGAACAGATTGCCACACATGAGTATTTCTGCCCTTACACGACAATAAGCCTCCGATGGCTACAATTGCAAGAGGCAAACCTCCACATTTTCTCACTATGGCCTCTGCGAATTCCTTCAAGTCATCAGGACAAGTCCCCTGAGATGATCGAAACGCCTTCTTGCAAAAGATTCTCCAAGCTAATTCATAAGGGAGGGGTTGGAGATCATAGATGTGGAAATTATCCTCTAGAGGAGATGCTATACCGCGAAGTCTTGTTGTAATTATGATTCGCCCTTTTCTTCGTGGAAATGCATGTTTAAGCTCTTCCCATAGGTTATCATCCCATATATCATCAAGAACTAGCAAGTACTTCTTGTCTTGCAAGTAGTCATTGATCCTCTCCAGTAACCATCCATCATCCATGGCACCCATTACATCCAGAGCTGGCTCTCCTCTACTAGCTATGAATCCAAAGAGGATGTGTTTCAAGATATCCTTTAAATTACAAGATTGTGACACGAAAACCCAAGAATGGCAATCAAACAACGCTTTTGACTTCTTGAAAACTTCTTTCACAAGAGTAGTTTTGCCCAAACCCCCCATACCAAACACAGAAACCGCGAGGAAATTCTTCACATTCCCTTCTAATACGAGTTTCATTAGCTGTTCAACATCATGTTCAATTCCCACAATATCATCTTCTCGAACAAAAGGGGATGCTGCACCAGGCCCTCTAGAGGACATCCCACCAGTGCCTCTATAGCTACTAGCTGCTAATGCATCTTCACACATCATTAATCCATTGACAACATATCTATCTTTTCTTTCTTTGACTTCAATGACTTGTTTCTTGAGTTTTCTGATATGAGAGCCAATTTGATACCTTATTTTCAAGTACTTAAAGAAGTATAAGCTATTCCAATGAGTAGTAGCCATTTGAATAAGAAATTCATCAATAACATCTTCAGCATTAAAAGCCAAGATTCTTACCTCTTTTACCCAACCAGCCACAGTTTCATCTCTCTGTTGCCTCTTGTCAGCATCTCTTAGAAAAGCTACCATGGCTTGGAACTCTTTCTTCATCCACTCAATTTCATCTTGCACACCTGATAGTACATTTCCTTCTTGTATTAACTGATAGCCTAGCCTTCTCAGAAAGTATATGATTGCAGCTTCAGCCATGTCTCTAGATTTGCTTTCACCTTTTGAGATCAGATTGATCCAAGTCAACTTTTCTATTTTCAATGTTGATTTGAGGTATTTTTGTTCTTGTTGTCCTTTTGGACAGATAAAATAATTAGAAGAATAACTGTGGCATCTATTTGTCAGTGTGACCTACTTTTTTTTTTTTTTGTGTGTGGATGTGGAGAGGGGGTGGGTAGTAGGGAAACAACAAAGAAATGCCCTTTTTGCTTATAGAAAAAGGCCTAAAATAGTCCTTAAACTATTGAAATTGGTACGAAGATATTCTCCGTTGACCTATAGGCACCATAATATCCCAAAAATCTTTAAACTATTGAAATTGGTATAAAGATATCCTCCGTTACCTATTGGCTCAATAATATCCCAACGTCAATCTTAACAAATATAAGAGTTCTCATTTAATACGTGACGCCCTGTGATTCATTGGGAATGTAATCCCAATTTTATTTTATTTTTGGTTCGGATTTGCGTCAGGTAGGGCACCATTCAGGGGTACCGCTCCCTACCACCCATCCACTCCTTTTTTTTTACTTTTGGATTCACTCTACGGAAGGTAACTTAAAAGCTACAACACCTTCTGAAACACAAGTACCAAAAATACTCCATTGTTCAACTTGAAACAACTACAAGATATTGGAGTTGATATTAAATAGAAGATAATATCTGCTTCTAATTTCTGGTTAATATACCAACCGTGTCTTCAAAAGTAGTTCGCATTGTGTGCTGGATACAAGCTACTACACTAGCATTCTCCATTTTTCATTTGCTTTACAGGATAATCCAAAGTACATTCACAAAAACATACCCCAAGCTTTCTATAAAAAATCTACACTTCTGGGGCGAAGATCTTCAGCAGATGCTGCTTAAGTGTCACAGCAGCATCAACAAACAACTTAGTTGGTCTTGTTGCCACATCTTATCAATCACCCAATATACGTTCATGTTCACCGACTTCATCATAGGGAAAGATGCTGCTGCTGGAATCAACAGATCTTTGTTGATGGGGATGAAAATAATTTGCTTATCCTGCAAGGAAGAAACAAATTCTCTATCATTGACGAAATAACCTGGACCATCTTGTAAAAAAGTAACTAAAATCTGCAACTGAGGGTTTTTCTTGCATACTCATGTATATATGATCATAATTTGCCCGGGGAGTCTAGAATTTGATGCATCAACATGGACGTTTTTTTTGGCTTACAAACTTATTTTTGTTAATTTAGATGGTATGAATGGCCAATAATCAGGACAAATCATAAGATTGTGAAAGTACAGAGTTCAAGGGGTGTTCTTGTTGTAAAGTCGGATTACAAGTTATGGGATTTTACAATGATTTTTTTGCATGATGCCTCATCAAGTCGAAACAAAGGTTATTTGAATGTATGTACAGTACGTGCACAGAACACAGATGCATTTCACCTAAAGAAGTTTATGTCAAGCACCTCTGTTTCCATTTTCCAGACGAATGAGCTCACCTTGATAGCCTGGGGCATCTATCAGCCTCACTTATCCTCGTCAAAGTCCATAAGGAAGTCTGTTAAATTTTCAGAATCGTCTACAGCTTCTTCCAGAGACATGTCTTTCTTTTTGGGTTTACCCTGCAAGGTCATGAAGTGCATGCTGAGATATAAAAACAGCTGAGATACACACACAAATTAAGGGGGAGATTTTACATAGAATAGACATAGTTCATCAAAGAGAGCTAGCAGATGTAGTGTTCTTTTGCAAAGGCTGAAAGTGTAACTAGTTTTGTGTTTTGTTGGAGGCTTGAGGTGCCGTGTTGTGCTCAAGGGCTCTTTAGGTGTATGTTTTTGCTTTAGTAATGGTAATGTTTACATGGTTACCAAAAAAAAAAGCATATAAATAAAAAAAAAGTTTTTTATATTTAAACAATATTTCTCATGCTGCATATTACCCCAATTTTAAAATAGGCCGAACTAAGTGGGTCAAAATGAGCCCAGCTAATCAAATTAACAGGTCATTAATCCACCAAACATAAATGGCTTGGGCGGGTCATGATTATTTGGGCTGATTTTGCCACCCCTACTACAAACCATGTAGCAAAGGACATATAGAGCGAAAAAACAGCAGTTTTAGACTTTTAGGTAAGTCTAGACATCAAGTAAAACCAGATTGTTTACCAAATATATAGCAGTATATAACAAAATCAATCACCCTTTCAATGGTTTCAACAAATTGAGCCATAAGATCAGAAAGGAAACCAATAAATCGATGATCAGTAGAAAGGAAATTACCTTTGATTTGCTAAGCTCGGGATTACTTTTCAAAACACTCCAATTGCGTGGAATTTTCTCATCCTCCTCTTCAGCTTCAGCCTCACTTCCTTCTTCTTCATCCTGAACCACCAAGAGAAGTTACTTAACATAAAACTAATGATTTATATACAAGGTCAACGTAGCAAATTAGAAAATTTAGAAGTTCAGAATGAAGCAAAACAAAGTTCATCAAACATCAAGATTAAAACAAAGTAAAAATAAGAATGATCTCACATCATTTTCACCAATGTCAACAGCTCTTGCCATAGCTTCATCAATTTCTGCCACCTGTTGCAGAGAAGAAAGTACTTTTACTGAATAGATTCAAGGAAAAGGACACTGGGTACTAATGGTAAGCAATCTGATTGTTGATGATTGTAAGATTATTTGATGCATATGAAAAGAATGAAGAATGAAGTAGACAACAGTATGCTAAAGTTACATTTTTTCAATTTTATGTGCAAGCTAACTACAACATATTTATGCCTGGGATCTAGAGTAGTTTTGCTTGTACACCCTAAAAAGTAAGTTCTTTCAAGAGAGGTAGGTGTATTATAAGATATCACACCAAGAAGGTGCAATTAAAAGTATTTACAGTCAACCCAGAGAGTGTATCCCTTCCTATTCTTTAAGAGTATCTATGAATTCTATCACTGCTTCAACATCATTTGCATCTATCATTTCTCTCTCCTTAAAAAGTAAATTCTAGAAACAACAAATAGATAACTATTCAATTGAAGCTTTTTACATTTCTAACAATTCGTTAGCAGCAATGCAATAAAACAACAAATGCAACTGCAAGGAATAGTACTTTTTACACAAAACTCAGAGAATGAAACGAAGTATTGTAAATACCTATGAAAAGTTATTACCTCAATTTCTTCCGTCTTCTCTTTGGCCAGAATTTTCTCTAGCTCCTCTCTTGATATTATTTTGCCATGCTGATAACAAAATGTTCCGACAAAAATCAGTAAATGATAGGCTAATAAAACATAATCACTAAAACAGGTATATCAACTCTATACACAGCCGATAACAACTATACTTGTAGCCTTTTGTTTTTGAGTTAACATGACAGCTAAAGAAGTATGCTACAACATATTTACCATACAAACAGTTATCATCTCCAACCACCAAACCTAATCTAGAATTCTTTTGATTAGATTCATCACATTCACAAAGCCCAGTAAAGTCAAATCTTCATCAAGTGGAGAGAAAAGCCCAAAATAGTCCCTCATCTTTGGGTTAAGACTTAAAGTCATCCTTGAGTTTTCACATGGAGCATTAATAGTCCCTCATGTTTGCAATATTGGTGCACTTTTGGTCCTCCTTCAAAATTTTGTCTATTTTTTAACATTGATTTTATTCATAATTTATGTATGGAATGTTTAATCGTCATTTTATATATTTAGTAGAAATAATAACTCCATGAGAGATTGTGAGAAGAAAAACACCTTGTTTTGTTTAGTAGAAATCGTATTGCAGGTAAAGTCGAGAGGTTCATCACGACGATTTCACGTGCAATAGTACAATTTTTTCTTTTCTTGCAATGTCATATGTTAAAATGTTCTTAGTTTAGCTGCAGTAATATTTATACGGAACAGAACATGGTGTTCTTCTTCTCACTTTCTCTCACATAGAGTTATTATTTCTACTAAATATATAAAAAGACGATGTGACATTCCTTACATAAAATTATGAACAAAATTAATGTTAAAAAATAGGCAAAAGTTTAGGGGAGGACCAAAAGTGCACCAATATTGCAAACATGAGGGACTATTAGTGCTCCATGTGAAAATTCAAGGATGACTTTGAGTCTTAACCCAAAGATGAGGGACTATTTTGGGCCTTCTCTCTCAAGTGGACCTATCAGCAAGATTTGGCTCGACTTAACTGGCAATTCCATCTCAATTTTCTTTGACTTACCTTCATCTTCATAATCTACTAAACCTTTTGCCTAATTTAAAACTTTCCTGATCTCAAAAGTAAAAATAACACATTTAGAAGAGATGTTATTCATATACCTCATTAGCTATATACACCTAGTTGTTTGCTCATAACAATTTGACAAATTGCATATCCCTCAAGTCTCAATGAATCAACTAAGCCTTGATACCAAATTAGTTGGAATCAGCTGAATGAATCCTCTATATGTCCCTGAGGGGATGACTAAGCAGTTGACATATAGAAATAACAACTTCAAGATTCTAACTACAACATTCAGTGTGAGCCCATCTGCCCTAAACTTGGTGGTTGTAGCAGGCTTCTCGTGAATTAGTTGATGCGCACACAAACTGTCATCATTTATAAATTCATTTGCATCTATTCCACTCTATATGAATCCATTGCCTCATCTTTTAACACAATTTTAAGGATGCTCTAATACCAGCCTATGTCTCATTCTTAGCTCTAAAGGATTATAAATCTCTCATTAGAATAAGCATCGGATCTCATGTAAGTGGCACAACAACAACGAATCCCTAATATCAACGAGAAAGTATAGCCTACATAGATAGATCCTTTGCTTTCATTGTATCCATGCTAAATCCACATTGATTCTGATTGGTTTAGGATAACCATCAAGTTTACTGGAAGCATTAGTTAATATCTATCCAGCTAGTTGAGAGATTGAGCCTCAGTATCTTTACAAAGTAAATAATGCAACATCTTGTATGGAGGCAAAGAGCATAAACAGAATTTAGCACAGTATCACCATTTCCATTTGTTTAAACATGAAATCCATCACTCATTCTGTAGCTTTTGATAATAAACACTACATGTAACAGCACTCGGCAATTAATTTGAAGTGCATATGTGAAAAAGGAGGTCAGAAATAAGGTCAATAAAGTTACTAGGCAGCAAGACCATGTAGGGTATTGAATAGCAAGTTGCTTAACCAAACCTCTTTCAAATAGGCCAACATATTTGGTGTTGGTTCATGGAAGTCTGGACCCCTGAAATCAATCACTTCATCTGGATCTTGAATGTAATTAATGGTCGGGTAAACTGGATCTCCACCCCAAACTGCATAAAAAGAAAAGGAAAAAGCAAATTGTTGATTTCCAGACAAAAATGGAAAAAGAAAACCCAAACAAATCAGAACAAAACACTTATAATTCCAATCATTCTGATCAGACAGGATAAAGAGATAGGTACTTTTTGTACCTCAATCATTTCAGGCTATGTTTAGATATTTTTGTTCAAAAATATAATTTGAAACTACTTTAAATGGTAATTTCCTGAAATAATCAAACTAAAGATCCCTATAACTACCCAAAAATAAATCATTGTCCCCAAACTTCTAATCACCTTCACTTCTAAACCAGCTGCATACACAGATACTAACAAGTCACAAGAAAAAGCAGGAAAAATTATGAAGTATAGTTCAGCCAGAGGGAAGGGAGATACTTTGTTTTATTTGATCCTCCCGCATTCTCATGGCCAACGGGTCACGAGGAATACGCATATCAGTTCCCATCATTATGCGGTATTCACGATCTGTTTGATGGGAGAACATTTCGATGAGTTGAGTGTTCTCGTCTTCACCCGTCTCTTCAAAATGCTTTTGAATGGCCTCTCGAGAAGTATCTCTCTTCCAAGTTTTGACCCACTCTGAGTAGTATGCAATAGGACCAATCTTTTCCATTTTTTCTTTTTCAGCCTGTAGCCTGCATTGCCGACTTATTAGTTCTTAGCTCCAATAGAAAGTGTATTCTGGCTCATCTTGAACTGGAAAATTAGATTGCCAAGTCATTTAGCAACTCAAAGATCTGTCAGTTAGGGAACAACACAAGGGACAAGTTTCAGAAAATATAAAATCAAAATGGGTCTCCAAGGCAATGACCTAATGGTTAAGGCATGGGAGTAACAACCTGAAGATCCCAAGTTCAAATCCTAACCACACACTTGGTGTGATCCCCTTCGTTCTAACCTTAGTGGATAAGATTACCTAGGCAACATGTGCATGTAGGCTTATAGGTAGGCCAGCAGTAGTTGAGATGCGTGCAAAGTGCCCCCCACACCACGGATATAAAGATAATACAGGTAAAAAATAAACAAAAACAAAATGGAAGTCAAGACTTGACTTTCCATCGAAAACCAGCTTCAGAGAGCTTGCAGAACCAATAGCTTTTGAAAGCAGCAGATAAAGGCAAAAGGTAAGAGAAAGGACATGGAGTTGATCATCAATCTAACTAAAGTTTGACAATTTATTCATGTTAATGCTATTTATAATATACATAACCAGTATGAAAAAAGAGAAGACACAATACTTGTTGCTTGACTCTTTGTAATAACCATAATAAGCTTCTCAAGAATGAATTAATACAACAGTGTACAAGCACATAATAAGACATCAAGGCAATGGAATTTGCTTATTTTGTACTTTCTCTCAATTTGCCTATCCTTTCTTTGCAAGGTTCCTTGTAGCCTATAGTTTCTGATATGCATTCATGACAGACGAAGGGCTTATGAATAAGTTTAATACCAAACGAGTGAGGTTCATCTTTTAACATTTCAGTACAAGGGAAAAAGGAAGAGACTACAACTTGTAGAATAGAACATGTGATGCAACATTATTAAAAAAGTTGCTGATTCTACCTTTCCTCCTTATATAAATGTCTCCTTGCTCTATAGAGCGCAGTCTCTGTCAATGTAGGAAGCTCACCATAGAGCTTTACTTGTCCTGTCTCTGCCATAGCTTTAAGAAACACCTGTTCCAGGAAAAATAATAATAATCTCTAAGTCAGAATGTTAGTGATGATATTAATTTGAAATTGCCCGAGAACCATGGGAGGTTTAAAGTGGTTAGAAATGTATTATTTATATTCACCGCGTCTCTACTGAAGATATCATTTTATCCACTTTAGATTTGTATTTATCTATTTTACAATGTGTCATCGAGCAAGCAACTTGCATGAGCAGCATTGACATCCAATCTTGATTTAGCACAATTAAATTACACTGATTACACACTTAAACAATTTATACTTCTTAGTAGTATTTATTTTCAGTACTGACCGTTTCAACATCAGGGCGCCGCCTCTGCCACC
This sequence comes from Solanum chiquidenum, assembly GCA_029582725.1. Taxonomy (NCBI): domain Eukaryota; kingdom Viridiplantae; phylum Streptophyta; class Magnoliopsida; order Solanales; family Solanaceae; genus Solanum; species Solanum chiquidenum. Next base: position 11,582 of record JAJOOS010006376.1, read on the forward strand.
TAGACCATTGCTCCTTCTCAGGTTTTCTCCAATTCCACCATAGTTCTTCACTAGTAAGTGGCTTCTCTATTTCCTTCTTTGCCTTTGGATCAATAAATGGGTGGGGCCGTCCATGTCTTTTATCCAGCTCATAGCCTGTCAGCTCCTCTTCATCTTGTTCAGGCTGATAAATGACATACTCTGAGGAAAGATCCTTTGGATCTTCTGGTACATTATCTGGAGTCTCCAGAGGATCATCAGAAATTACATTGATTTCTGAAGGCTGGGAAGTGGAAGCAGATGCCTTGTACTTCTTTCTTCTACTTCCAGGAGTTTTTCCATAAGATGGAGTTCCAGTTGAAATACCATCTGGTTCAGGAGCCCTGGCGGCCTGAACTCGACTAGCTGTGCCTTCTGGCCAGTACTCCTTCCCAGGAATACTAGCGCGAGCTCCAGATGCTGGTTCAAGTTGCCCAGAAGTGGAGTCCATATAACTGTGATAAGGGAAACGCTCGACAGACACCTGCTCAAAGGAACCCTGATTCTTTTCCTTGTTCTCACACTTTATACAAGGAGCTAAAGGAGCCTTTTGAAATGGACTACTGGAGACAAATTTGAGCTGCCATATTGAAACAGGAGTAGTACCTGTAAACAATGTCTGGGTGGTTCCCAGCACAATGCATACTCCTATTAATGAAAACTTTTTAAAATGATGAGAAACCTTGCTACAATATAGAGCACCTTCCTTTGAGCATGCATGTTGAACATATTGCCAGACTGTACTTTATAATATTAAACAAGAGATGCTTAAACATAAGATAAGACAGGAATGGCAAATTCGTGAGTAAATTCTGCCAGAAATTTAAACCTTCGCCGTCCCCAATTACTATATGAATTTCACCGTCACAGAGAGCAATATGTGCTAGTGTTCAATGCAGATGCACATGTATATATAGTTCAGCGAATGAAGAAGTAAACATAGGCAGGTAAACTTGGTGTGCATGTGGAGGGATAAGAAAGAGAATCAGCTATTAGGTGAGCACACATATTAATTGTATAAAGGAAATTTGATGACATAGTACTGCATATCAAAAACAGAAATAATTACTACCATGAAACTACAAATAACTCCTAAAATCTAACCAAACTCTCTTTGCCATTGAAGTAAAACATTTCCTTCAAACAGCTTTCCCTGATCGTTAGCTCTAACACTCTAGAATAGGTTAAGCATATAATACCCTTGCACATTAGGATCGATACATCAAACTCCCAGGAATATCCCTGTATCTCTTGAATAGAATTGAATATATAAACCATTTTAATCTCTTCTAAACCTTAGTATAAAGCTTTTACCCAATCTCAAGGGCACCCTTATAGCTCACCCAAACCACTCCCCAACCCAGACCATTGATTCCTCTCAAAGATACAAAAGTCACATATAAACCTAAAATCAACAATTTGAACTCTTAGAGACAACAATTTTGTAAAAGTTCTCCTTTTATTTATCATCTAACAATAACAGGTAAACCAATACATAGTATAAGATTCTATTTTCAGTGGTGATTAACAAACATAATGAAGATGTGTTGGAGTTCATAATAATCTAAAAACACCTTCCGATAGGGGCAGCAAATACTAGGCACAAATCCATCAGTAGAGGCTACAATTCTCAGTCCTCTATCTGCAAATAACAAAAAAAAAAAACCAATTTTACAAAGCAAGAAGAAATTTAAAAAAAAAATCAAAGCTGCACCGAGTAAAACACAGTTACCTTGATACAGGGAAGTTGACAATACAGAAGCCATTGCTGAAATTGGCAACTCGAAATTGCTATAAATAACTCCTCTTATCCTTTGTCCTTTGCTTGCTTGGGTTTTAGGAGGGGCTTTAGGATAATGTGACTCTATTCGGTCGGGTTGTCCCTGAACCGTCGTCGTACAAATTTGGACCGGCCTTCCAGACCGGCCTAGTCACCAATTTTTCCCTTTGATTTCCACCTGGTTAAATTATTAGTTTTATCTCTGAACTATTGTCTGTGTTAAAAAAACACTCTTTTACTTGACTAAATGAAGCTAAATACACCCCAATCTTGCAACATTAATGAAATACACCCCTAAACTCTCGTCAAGTTTAGGGGTCTTCTCTCGATTTTTATTAAGAACTTTATGCTCCTACAAGAGTTTGAGACCACTTGCTATGTCATGTTGCATATCGAGAGTGTATCGAGGGTGTATCTAAGTTTAGTTAGCCAAGTAGAGGGGTGTTTTTAAGACTCTCAATAGTTTGAGGATGAGACTAATAATTTGCGTCAAGTTTAGGTGTGTTTTTGATACTTCTCTTTTGAAAAAAAAAACAATATTTGAACAATTTATTGCGGAGGTTCTGGATCTACTTATTTTTTAAATATTAATTCTTAGGAATAAAAATAAGTGTAGTAATCTTATAGCAAATTTTTTCAAGAGTAAAATGAGATCCTTTGGGATGAATAATTTTGTACGTGACTTTTATATAGAAGTCGTAATTTGTTTACTTTGATTATATATGAATAAGAGAATTGGTATTTTAATAAATAAAAATAATAATTAAGGATGTATCGTTTGATGCACTTTTAATTTAAGAATATTATTTTAGCACATTTCGTGTCCCTTCCTTCTTTGTGTACCAAAAAAAGTATTTCACATGACTTGTATAAATAAACTCGAGACTTTTTTGCTTTATTTACGAATGAATAAGAGAATTGATGTTTTAATTAAATAAACATAATTTAAAAAAAACAAACCATTTTGATGCACTTTCAATCTGAGCATATTATTTTAGTTTGCTTTCTACTATCTTCTTGTTTGTGTACCTAGAATGCCTGGAAGAATATGCATGTCTTTCATTTAAAGAATCAACTAATTCACATTCATTTTATTTATCCACCTGATAAATATATGATATATGTTACATAAATGTTTGTGAATTTTAATCATCATAATTTATAACATTCTAATTAAAGCCAATCAATATGAAGATAAACTCTTGGTATATCATTTTAAATTTAAATACTAGTACTAGTTTAATGAAATAGTATCAAATGAAGGAGCAAGAACAAGTAATGTTGGCATTGCCAGAGGAAAAGCTTCATATGTAGCATTAAGGACAAACATAAGTGTGAAGGCCCCAACCCAAAACTATGGTAGAGTGGAGGCTCAGCTGAATATCAAACCTCTCTATGTTTCTTCATGGTACAAGGGGGAGAGGCACGAATCCTATACAACGACTAGAAAACAGTATATAAATCAGGATGTACAAATCCATGGCGATGACCAATGTTCCATGTTAAATCACATGTTAAACTAAAACAGCCATCTGAACAGATACAACAACACACCTTCATTTCTTCGCGTAAGATCTCAAGGTAGGAAGAAGATGATGCAATTCAAATTGTGCGCCCATCAAGCAGCACAAAATGGTCATATCACTTTAAAAGTTGCAGCAATGGGCCTTACCCTTGAGCAAATTGTTCCACAGACAGAACATCTGTCGTGGAGACTGATAATGAGCCGTGAAATAGTCTTCCATACACCCATATTGACAGAACTTCCAGTTGTGAGAGTACTGTACAGGAGTGGAACTGTTGTAACTCTCAACCCACATACCCATGCTCACATCCTCCATTTTGAAAATCTATCAATTTGATGGGGGAATGCGTATTTCAGAAACTACACTTTTAACAGGTTTATGATTAAGAAGAAAACGAAAGAAATAAGCTGTTACAAACCCGCAAGCTTTGGTTCCGATATTGAGAAATGATATGTTTGGCAACATCACTTGTAATTATATATCCTGGTCCATTAGCATAAGGGGGGTATACATCTTCTGGCCACTCCTGTTGCACAAGTCAATATTTTCAAATTAACTTTAGTGTCTATAAGAAATCAACAAACAGTAGCCGTGATTTTGAATATATACTCTATTATCATATAAATCTCTGTACCTCAAAAGTTACGGCCCATTTTCCTGTACGAAGTGGTCTATGCAAGAGATTAAGATTGCCCATGTAAAGAGATCGTCTAGGAGGGACACGTTGAATTTCTCTTAGGACTGCATCTATCCTAATGAAAGTATCATCGTCACATTTCATGATATATGCAGCTGTCACATTCTGAACCTGTAACAGATATCGTGGGCCATGTCGATAAAAATTAGGACACGACTACGCAGTCTAGAAAAGAAGAGGAAGATGAAGCAAAGTGCAGAACTCACCCCATACTCGCAGATGGCAATAGTTTTAAGAACCACTAGTTCATATCTATCGATAAAGGGGACAATCACAATGTCCCCAAAGTAATCTGCTTCCTTCTTCAATATAGCATTTAACTCCTTTCGTGGATTCTACACAGTTAAATGTTAATACATAAGTACATTCGTTGAGGTTGAATTCCAAACTGGCTATTGGCAGAGATGATAGCGTAAGTTCTACAAACAAATAAGTTGGTGAAAGGAAACCTAAAGAGAGGTGTTTGCAAAACAGCATAAAGTAGTACTGAGGACAATAGCACAACCTTTTTCCTGTTCGTGGATTTTCTCCTTTACCTGAAAGCAACTCTACTTTCGTTTGACCATCATTAATATATGAAATATTCAAATGAAAGCCCTCAGAAGTCCTAGGATAGAAATGGCAATACTACTTCCAAGTGAACAGTATGGCAAGTTAATACCTCCCAAAAGATGATAAACTATGTAATGTAACAAGCATGCAGTGTGCTCTAGGGATGGCCATGAAGATTGAAGGATCTTTCAAGTAGGTCAATACAAAGGGGGTGATTGTATTGACATCTATTATCCAGCTACTAATGAATACAATAGTTGTGCCAGAGTTTATGACAAAATATGCTAAATGCAACTTGAGATTTTGTAGTATTTTTAATGGGAAAAAATTGAATATAGTTCTTACAGAAAAGCCACATTATACAGTCAAGCTCTTTATTGACACGGCGCCACATTTTAGAGTTCCCTAACTGTATTTTTAGAAGTGGAGTAATTGGCACTAGATACACAACACATTGATCATCCTCTTGGTTTCTGTCTGCATACATTTTAATTTTTGTTAGTTTGAAATTTGGGGGCTTCTAGCTGCATGAAACATCAAGAGTGTTTTTAGTCAATGATGATGAGAAACTCCCTATATTCCAAAAGAAGTTTAATGAGGAGTTGGAGCATGGAAGAGAGAGAGAGGAGAATGAAATTAAAAAATGTAATCAGAAAGTTCCCATAAAGAAACAGCAAATTCTTTTTAGTATTTTTCTTTCGATAAGGTGAACTGGTGAAGTGCAAATTCTTTTAGGATCTGGGAACACCCTTACCTAATTTTAAATGATAAAAATCAGAACTTTCACTTCATCTGGAACATGGGAGGAGAGCTTATTGGTCCAACCAGATTAGAAGTATTGACCCTCCTGTCGATATAAGATGCAGATGATATACCCATGATCACCACATCTATTACTGTCCCTAGGTTATTTGACAACATAAGACATTTCCCACGTCCTAGGCAACAGTGATACCAGAGTTGCTATGTTTTTCATCTATTATCCATTATCATCCTTTTCATTAATGATTTATAAATTGAGTTTGTCATTGAGCTTCATATGTCTCATTAGATTATACTGCAATGTATCTATGTGTATGTATTTACTATACATCTTCGCTATGATAATACCAAACTTTTTGATAAAGGAAAAAAAATGAATGCATTATTAAGCAGTTCAAATAAACATCTCTATTTAAAAAAAAAAAAGATGTTTCACAACCTATCATTTGACAATCTCCTTAATCACCTCATGTCAGAGTTAAAGCTCATTGGAGTTTGAAATATTGTGATTACAAGGAATATGACTGCATCTGGGGTGCAAATATATTTGAATGCACAAAGTTAACATGCATCTATCTATACTCTCCAAGGAGTATCTGGGTGAGGGGTGCAACTTACCAAAGCAACAAAGAAGCGGACTGCTATGTCTGAGGATTTGATTGCTGAAGCCTGCATCCATGTTTTCCTGATTGCCATACGCTCAGCAAAGTGATTGGTGGCAGAAAGCACCCCAATGAAAAGTTGAATGCGATTCTGGGGTAAAGGAAGAGATTTCCACTTCTCTGAGAAATCCAACACTCTTTGGGGAGAAAAACTTGGATGAGAGGTTGGAAGAGATGTAGCATAAACAGAATGTATATCTACATCACCTCTGATTGCCAACCCTGTAGCATCTTCCAGTGTGAAGCCCTGAGAGAATAGAGAACATCTGACTATGGCTTACTAGTATGGTAATAACATACGTGAGGAAACTGAAACATTAATTCCGGAAAATCTGGTGATTATATAAATTGCAACAATTACAAATCCGTGAATCTGGTGAAGGGGTTCAGAAAAGGGATCAAAAACTACGATAATATTGTGTTATCCATTTATATTTTGTGTGGTAATATTTGTATGGGAAAAAGATCTGAATAGTAGCTTGATTTCCAATGTGCCCTTCTTTTGAGAAAAATGTATTCCAGTGGTTGAATGGTGATCATGCCTGGCACAGCAGTCTAAAATGTGCTTACTCTAAAGTCAATTCCTAGAAGAACATCTTAAAAACACTCTCCTTCAATAGCTACTTGCTCAGTCATGGGAAAAGCAGAACACTTGCGTGTCTACAGAGAAAACAATCAAAATTATTTGGAAGAGGGCAAGTAGCTTACAGTTCGATATGGAAATGAAGTCACATGCCGGCCGCCTACATTGATATGGTAGCCATCAATACCAGCACGAATAGTTAGAACAAACATCCTTCCCTCCACAAATGGGAAAGGCCATGTCACCTCTGGCTTCTTTGCACGTCCAATGAATCGATCAAACCATGAGAATATTTTCGACTCTCGAGTATCAACAATGTCATTCCGCATCCACTTCTCACATCTCAAATATCCATCAACTGCCATGAAAGTAAATTCAATATTTTATGGTATTTGATTGATATAAAGCTATTAATCAAGAATCCCACAACTAAAACCTGTTAGGCACAAGGCTTATCAAAAAAAAAAGTTTGAATAAATTGTAATAGAGGTTTATTATCACTCTACAATGGAAATACACATAATTAAGTGAAAACCATCAGTTCAGATATAAATGAAAAACAAATTTGACAAGAGCTAAGTGATAATCCTAGGATGGAAAAAGGGGAGGAAGAGATAAGTAAAGAGAGGACTTTCAGTCTATCACAAAGTCTTCAAAATGAGAGTGACAACAATCAAAAGAAAAGGAGAGTCAAGTATGAAAAACAATGTGTGAAAAGAGTCCTTGTTTATACTCTAATCAAACTCACTCTTTCTTGTTTTAGTGTTAATTCTTCTTTGTTACAAGGTAACGAAGATGAATTCCTTGAGGAAAATGGAGTTAATTCCAGACAACACCATCCATCTATAGACAATAGCTTCAAAGTGTAGGATAATCCATTGTTTTAGAATGAGGATCAAGTGTTGTAGCTAATTACTATATTTATCCCAGTACTGCCTCTATATAACTCCTTTAATAGTCTTCTTGATCCTAATGAGACCTCTATCGGGTCATCTCATTTTGCACTGTAAATTGATTATACAAATATGAGGATATTCATCAACCTAAGGGATGTGGAATATGCCAAGGAACATGGTGAATGTTCTAGCATTCTGGAACAGAGAAGGTATTAATTCAATCCATAAAGAGAGATGGATGGTTGTCCCAGCTTGCATAACAACAACAATATACCCTGTGTAATCACACAAGTAGGGTCTGGGGAAGGTAGTAAGTACACAGATCGTACCCCTGCCTTTGGAAGGTAGAGACGATTCCAGCTTGCATATATGGTGGACAATTTGGGAAGGGAGAAACCAGATGCTTTGAAGATAAAGTTTGTCACATCCAGAGGACAAAAATGAAGTGTTTAGTCCTTTTCTATTTTTGGTATAAAGGAGTATGCTTAGAAGATCATAAATTGATTTTTGATGTTTTAGATTCCTATTTGTATTTTGTTAATTTTCTCAGTAATTATGGATGGTTATACAGATTTTGTGTAGTCTATACATCAATATACAAATATGTTACCTTTCTAAAAAAAAATGACACGTTTAACCCATATTTTCTTTGTTTCTTCTTCTCCAAGTTTGTTCAGTTTTCAAGAGATTTACCAAAGAAAAAAATGAAGTGACAATTTTACTTTTCCAGATAATTGTGTGTAATTTTTTAAGCCAACTTTACGCACATTGATTGTCAAAGAACTTTAACCAATATATCCTAGAATTCTCTTCATTTTCAAAAATATCATTTCCCTTTGTTGTTTCATTACTCCCTACCCCCACCCACAAATCTCCCACAAAGGAATAGCTGATAAAACAGAGAGACCAAAATCAGACAAGAAAAAACCAGTAAGTGTCTTACCAAGCATGTCATCATCATACTTGGAAGGCAAACCATCACACCTGTGAGCTGTTCCCCATTGCATTCTATAGCAAGTATTGTGCTCGATCACTGGTCGACGGCTCCAATCTCCTCTTATTCTAGGATTCAGATGCAAAATCTTTGGTGGATCCTCACCAACCACAGATTTTAAACCTTGTAATTCAATCATAAATTGGGAAACCAAAACTAATGCGTCACCAGCCCTTGTTTTGGCAAGCTGTGGTACATACTCATGATGGGCATAATGAGGAGTACCAATAAGTGTTATAGAAGAACCTGCTGCAAGCCCACATGGTAGGAACATCATATGATCTGTTTTAGCAATTTGAGCTCCACTACTAGAAACCCATGAAGGACATGATTCAGGCTTCCCCTCAAGTATGGAATTCATCTCAATCCCTTTCTCCTCATATTTATCCAATTCTTCCCAAGCTTTCGAGCCTAGAGTCCAAGCTTCATCTGCCATACTGTCCAAAATAGAAAGATTCCGCTCCATATACTGCCGTTTCAAAATAGCTGCAGTAATTCGACCATAGTGAAGCTTAGGAGGCATTTTATGGGGAGAAGCTTCATCTTCATTATCCTCTTCTTGTGGTTTCACTTGAGCATATTCCCTTACACTATTATGAAATACAGAAATGGATTCTCCACTATCATCCTCCACATCTAGAGCTACATCAGCATCATCACCACTCAAAACTGTCGCACTCTCAAGAAACTCCGGAAACTTCACACAGATAAGAACCAAGTAAAATGCAGCTAAACCCAGCAAAACATAAGACAATTTAAACCTCCTCACACTGGAAGCCTCATTTTTCAACCTTTTCATCATTATATATATACCAAACTAATAAGCACAGAAAACAACCCCTATAGCCCCCACCACTTCATCATCTCTGGTAACCACAACAACATCAAATCTTAAGACCAAATGTCAGAAACACCAAGCTCTCAATGGGTAAACACAATAAATCATAAATGCAATACTGAGAGCCGAAACCCACCTAGCTAATGATCGATCAAACAAGTTACCTGACCTCAATTGCCCAGCATTGCACCATATCCCATGGAAATCCTGGAGAAATTGGCAAAGGCAAAGCTGCAGAATGCCCTATAAATGGCAGGGCAAGCAAAAATGTGGGGAAAAAAACCCAATCTTTAGGTACGAGGGAGAGGGAGAAAAACCCTAGTAGCGTAGATTTTGGGTACACGATGAAACAGCAGTTGCCAGAGAGAAGAAACAGCAAGTCTTGTTAAGAACAAATCAGAAAAGAAAACTTCCCCAAAATATACGGGGGGAAATTGGATGGGATTTTTGTCCTGTAAAACCTTGCCTAAATTAACCAAAATTATTCATTTCATTAGTGACGATCCACTACGGACCCAAACTCCCATGTGTTTCATCGTGTATTAGTAAAACCCCTTCTGTTCCATTTTATGTGAGGTATAAATTTATATCATTTATTTTGGATCAAAAGTTTTAGAAGTCTTCATTTTTTTTTTAAATTTCGTGTCGAGTCAAACTACCTCACATAAAATGGGACAGAGAGAATAACATTTAACTATGTATATTAGAATAGTAATATCTTGTTTGTTATATTTTTTATACTATGGGCCCGTTTGGTCATGCGATATGAAATCATGAGATAAAATTGAAGTTTTGTTTTGACATGCGATATGAAATTTTTGTGTTGTATATTTTCTCATAAACATAAAAATCTCATAAGTTGTAAAACTATTAAAATAGCCCCAATTGCTTATTCAATCTTATTAAATAAACAAAAAATTGTAAAATCGCATAATAAATTATTACAAAGTTATCTGTTTTCCACTTAAGTAATTATTTCATCTAACTTTAATTTAATAAAAAAAATTGAACATAAATTATAGTGTACTAGTCTTTAATATAATCCTCCCACATAGTACGAATAATTTTCTCACGTTGAACTTGCATTTCTCGATCATATGACTAAGAAGACGAACCAACATTGTCACTTTGAGCCATTTGTTGGTCAATATCATCCGCAACTATATTTTTATGCTCATAGACCATAAATATTTCATCAGTACTTTGATATTCTCGCAAATAATTATGTAACATTGTACAAGCTATGGCAATTTTCACTTGTAGTATCAATATCATAATGGTTCATATCTTGTTTGAGTATTCTAAATCTATTTTTCCAAGCTCCAAAAGTCTGTTCAATCACATTGCACAGAGATGAATGCCTATAATTAAACAGTTCTTTGGCATTTTGAGGCTCTCTTTCACTTCCTCGGTAATCTTGCAAATGATAGCGTAGTCCTTCGTATGGAGCTAAAAATCCTCTTGTGTTTCGAAAATCAGCATCAACAACATAATATTTATCTACCAACAAACATTTTATAAAGAATTACTAAAAACATATGTGACGTAAATGAGGCAGCTTTGTGTAAATAAATAATATTTATTCTAAGGATGTAATTTAAAGTTACCATGTGGCGGAAATGAAAATTGTGACGTTGGTTCAACAAGTGCATTCTCAAGTACTTTACTATCATGTGCAGTACCTTTCCAACTAGCAGCAACAAATATAAATCGCATATCAAAATCACAAGCACATAAGACATTTTGTGATGTTCTTCCTTTGCGATTACGATATGCTTGTTGCACTGCTTTAGGAACCTCCCCTTCTATATATGTTCCATCAATCGCACCAACACAATCCTACCAAATAAAAATACATCAATATTAGTTTAGTGAACATAAAATAAATTGGAAGCATTATAGAATGCACTTCATAAAAATAATGTTTGTAAGAGTAATAAAAATAGTGCTTCCAAGTCAATGTAATGTGATTATGGTTATTAGATATAAATATGGGGTTGTTTTAACAAAATATAAACTCGTGGATCAATTTTTGTATCAAAATATCTCAAGTCATGATATGAAATTCTCATATAATTTCTTATCTTGGTTTTTGGAGAATATGGAATCATGAGATGGAATCAGCGTAAAATCGCATGTCCAAATGCTGATTCCATCTCACGATACCATATCGTGATATGATATCGCATGACTAAACGCCTATTATGTATACATTCTATTATGTATTAAGATGTGTATTACTAATACCTAGAAATGCAAGATTAAAGACTTCATTGCCCCTCAAAATCTTTGTTATATTTTTTCCACCATACATGTGAAGGTATTTTCGTAAATATATATTTTTATGCAATACATGGTATTTTTAATACACCAAATCAAACAATGCATAAGAAATAATCTATAGAAAATTAATGCAAGCATTACTAATACAAACATTATTAACACACTTTATTTGAGTCCGGAGCCAAAAGGGCAAAAAAATTGATCAAAAGTTGAAAAAGGGCACATCAAAAAAATTTAAAACCAAAAGGGCAAAATCGCTCCAAACGAAGCGATTTCCCTCTGACACAATATTGACGTCGTTACTCCGTGAAAAATAAGTCCAAAACTTTTTTTCTTTTATTTATTAAATTCGCTGCCACAACAACGTTTTTAAGTCAATTTTTTTTTCTTTACATCGCTGCAGGGGCAGCGTTTTTCTCGATTAATAATTTTTTATATTTTTTTTTATGAAAGGCTTTGATTTTTCTTAAAATATTTTTGTTCAATGACTCGATTGTAATGAAGAAAGAGGAAAAATGCATTATACGTATCAATTCTTGATTGGTTCATGTATATATACAATAAAAATGTGCTATTATTTTCATACCTATTGTTAATTATTAATAATATTATTATTTAAGACAAAGATATTTTATCAGTAAGTATGTATATATATATATATATATATATAAAACTTTAAAGGGCACAATGAACTTCATATCCATAATTAGTAAATGATCGTGTATGTAATTTTTTTTATATCTTAAAGTACACATTGTAAATGGAAATCCTCGTCTTTCATTAAATTATAGAAAAATAAAATATAAAAATGATAAACAACACGGACAATATACTCAATAAAATTGTTGAGGCATGAGGAAAATTGAATTATATATCATAAACAATAATAAAAGAATAATTGAATTAAAAAAAAAAACTTCAAAAAGGGCAAGATTAAACACATCAAAAAAAAATTCCTGCCTTGGCAGCGATTTTCAGTTTAATTTTATCAAAATCTCTGCTATAGCAGCGATTTAACTTCAATTTTTTTTAATTAAAATGCTGCACGATTTTTTTTTAAATTTTTAAATTTTTTTTTATAAAAATATTTTAAAGAAAAAATGTTTTTTTTTTGAGAAAATCGCTGCTAAGGCAGCTATTTTTATTTCTTTTAACGTAACGGCGTCAACTTTTGTCAGAAGAAAATCGCTTCTGATGGAGCGATTTTGCCCTTTTGGTTTTTTTTTTTTGATGTGCCGTTTTGGTTTTTTGAAGGAAAAAAGTTGTCCTTTTGGCTCCGGACTCCACTTTATTTAGCATTATTTTTATACTACTCTACCAAACAACCTTAAAGATTCATCATGAAAGAATGTGTTGCAATGGATAAGGTTGTTTCTCTCTTAATTAAAAGTTTTGAATTTGAGCTTTTGATATGATTTTTTTATAGTAGAGAGCATTTCCCTTCGAATGGAGCCCTAAGCGACGGAAATTCAAATATAGCCAGACTCTGATCTAATGCGGGACATTGGGTGGGATTTTAAAAAAAAAAAAACTCAGATTCATTTGGCAAGAGGAATAAGGGATAATAATTTTGTGACAAAATCGCTATTAATATTTGACCAAAAGCAAAAACTTCTCTTTATATCAATGTACATATTTTATTTTCTGCTAACTAAACTAAACATCTAAGAAATTGTATAAAATTGAACTTAACCGCAACATATAGTCGTATAAGTAGTGCAGTAACCATGTGCACAGTGCACAATCCAGAACAACTTGAGCTGGACATTAATTTTAAAAAAAATTGTTTTATTACATGAGAGGTTAACTATCAAACCTCAATAAAAAGGTCAAAACTCAAATAACCAATCAATCGAGCTACCAAGATCCTCAACGGGAAATTCATTGTTGTTTTCAAACTTCTTGGAATATTTTTCAACTCTCTTTATCATAAGTTTCTCAATTTTCTGGGTTTGAATCTGAGACGTACGTAAATCCATGCCATCAGACCCCAACTACCCCACATGTTTGATCTCAATTCCCCTTTTACCTTTGTGTATTGTTGATTTGATATTTTCCAGGAGTATTTACCTTTGCTATGATTTCATTGATTAATTCCTAGATTCATCTCTAGCTAGTAACAATATTCAACTAATTGGCCATTGTGCCAAAAACTAAGAGGCATTGATCAAGATCATACATTAATTGAACCAAGATGTTACCTATCACAATTGAGTTGTCATCAAAGTCAATGGTGATATTTGAGGAAGAGGAACAATTGATGGAAAATACTCTTGGTGGAACAGATCAACTAGGCGTTATCGCGATTGTTGGCATGCCAGGACATGGTAAGACAACTCTTGCCAAAAAGTTATATCACCACGAAAACATAGTCAATCGATTTGATGTTCGTTCATGGTGTACTTGTGTCTCTAAAGTATATGACAGGAGAAAAATATTGCTTGAACTATTAGGCTATGAGTATGAACGCCGCGTTGAAATTGAGAAGAGTGAAGATGAATTAATCCAACAAGTACAAAGATGTTTTGAGAAAAGGAGATATTTCATAGTTATAGATGATGTATGGAGCACTGTTATAAATATATGATGACTTAGTAAGTTTTTCCCCAAATAACAACAGCAGGAGTAGAATTATCATAACTACTAGGCTTGATGAACTGGTTAATTCATCTGTAAATTACTCGTTTTGCTATACTCATCGTCTTTCTTTTATCGCGGAAGATAAAAGTTGGTTGCTACTAAGGAACATAAGTTTTAAGGAAGAAAATAGCTGTTGTTCTCAAGAACTTGAGGAAATAGGGAAACAAATAGCGAAAAGTTGTGCAGGGCTGCCTCTAGCAATTGTATTAATAGGGGGTCTTCTTGCAAGATTGGATAAGAAAAAAGGCTTTTGGACTAAAGTGGCTCAATGGTTAAGTGCAAGTGCAAAAGTTGCTGGTGAGGCAGAGTGGTACATGGACATTATTGAGTTAAGTTACAAGCATTTGCCAAGTTATTTGAAGCTGTGTTTACGTTACTTTGGTATGTTTCTTGAGGATGAGGACGTTTCAGTTAAGAAGTTGATGAGAATATGGGCTGCTGAAGGTTTTGTACAGAGTAATGAGGCGAGGAGTGCAGAGATTGTCGCGGTGGACTATTTGATTGATCTAATAACAAGCAATCTTGTCGTGGTTGCGGAGAGATTTCCACTTGGTGATATGAAATCAGTTTGTCTTCATGATTTGGTGCAAGATTTTTGCTTTGAATAAAGCTAAAGAAGAGAACTTTTTGCTGAAAGTTGATAGGTAAGAAGTGCTCTTTCATTTATTCATCGTTATAAAACTTTTGTAATGCTCAAATTTTGTGAGGAATTGTGACAGAGTTCCATCACAAATAGTGTTTTTTCTTGTAGTGATATGTATATATTATGTCTAGTATCTCATTATTCTTCGTTTTCTTTCAGATCTCATGCTTTTGATCCTGCTACTTCTAATTCAGCTAGTGATGTACAACGGTTCCTGGTTTGCTCGAAAATGCAGCACTTCTTCAAGTGGCTTCGTCCGACCCAACGTGTCCATACTTTGAGGTTACATGCCCACAACATTAATGAATTTTACAATTTAACTGACGGTGAAACGAACAAATTCATCCTACCAAGTGGAGCATTCAATTCAGACTTGTTCAAATTATCACTTACAGTACTGGACTTAAGGAACATTGTGATCGACGCTTCAGCTCTGGAGGACATAACATCCTTGATTCACTTGAGGTACCTGTCAATTTTTGGAAATTTTAGTGAAATTCCATCAGCCATATCGAACCTTACAAATCTAGAAACGTTTGTTGCAAGACCAGAAAGTGGTAACTTAACTCTTCCGGGGTCTATCTGGGATATGATAGACTTAAAGCACGTGGATACAAGCGAAGCAATGATACATTTCAACAGTACTGTTGAGGCTGAAAAAGAGGGTGTTTTCGAGTTGGAGAAATTAGAAAGCTTTTCGAAAGTAGTCATAGTGAATGGAGATGATATATGTGAAATGTGCAACAAAGCACCAAACTTAGTCCAACTTGAACTTATTGTGGAGCAATGGGACAATTTGTTTAGCTCTCTCAACTGTTTGATATATCTCGAAACACTAAATATCTATCACCGTGGCGATTTTCCAATGAGTGGAATTAACATGATGTTCCCTCAATGCCTAAAAGAGTTAACTCTGTCTAGTTGTGGCTTCTCATGGGATGGAATTTCAACAATTGGCACATTACACAACTTGGAAGTGCTTAATATACTTCTTTCTGCCTTCACTGGGAAAAAATGGACAGTTGGTGTTGGAGGTTTCCTTAACCTTAGGCTATTGAAGATAGAACATAATTCTATCAAACATTGGAACATGTCTGTTGATTCATTCCCCTGTCTCGAGCAACTGGTGTTGCATTGGTGCGGTAAACTTGAGGAGATCCCCGCGAGTTTTGGGAGCATGTCTTCGTTGCAGAAGATTGAGGCGCGGGCTTGTTGTCCCTCAGCCAGGAAGTCTGCTGTGAAAATCAGGAACATGCAAAGGGATGACTTGAAAAATTCAGACTTCAAAGTCATCATATATTTAGATTAGAGTTTAGTTTCTTCTCTTATTTTCATGTTTCTTTTAATGTCCTTTTGAGTGATATGATTTTCACAACGGATCAATCATACACAATGGCAATGTTAGGAAGTTTCCTAAGAGAGTTTGAAATTTAATATTTGACGTGTACACACAATATAATTGTTATTTTGAGCTGACTCTGAACTAGTTTTGATGATTTAACAAACTTTGGGATCTAATGAGGGACTGAGAGTTCATGTACATGAAAACAACAGCTGTCTAAAGCCTGCAACTCTGTCGCTCCTACTGCGGTTGGTGCACGTCTCATGCAGAGCAGCAAACTCTCAGCCAATGACATTGCTCCAAGAGTTTGTGTCCATGATCCTATATTATGTCCATTCCAAATTGACACAAACTCAAGTTTTTGCAACCGCTTTTTTACAAAGCAAAAGTCATTCTCTCAAGAAAATGTTACTCGAAGAACAACAAGGGACTTCATAGAGTTATCATCGTTCTTAATTGTTGTTAGGGTTTATATTTCAGTGATTATTCTTGTAAGATCTATTCCAAAGCTATAAAGGGATTAGATCAGTTTTCAATCCTTGATAGCCCTTCCGAAGTTTAGCTAAAATTAGCTATATTGGGTTGTTGAAGTCTAGATCGACTAGAGCTAGTTGGTTTAGTGGGCAATAGAGTTAATTCTTAGTTTTGTTGGGTAACATAGTTGTTACAGTAAAGGAGAAGGGATTAAGAGTTTAATTCCTAGATTACTAGAGATTTGTAATCTGAAGCTTTGTTCCTTTATAGTTAATGGAGTTGGGTTGAAATTCCGTGAAACAGGTCATGATTTTCTCCATTCCACATAAAATCTTGTTTTTTTTACTTTCAGTTATCTACTTCCCGCACTGTTATTGACCTAGTTCATTGACAGTTAGTGGACGCATACATTCATTGACCATCCTTGGACGGTTATAGTTATGATCAAATGAGGGAGAAAAAAAAATGATTTTAGGTGTGATCAAATTTGAATTTAACGATACGATAAACATATAGTAGTACTTTAGTACATAGTAATTCATGAACATTACAAGCAGTACATCAAACTGAATGGAAAAAATAGAGCAATTAAAAGAAGAAAACAAATGTTTATTCAGTAAGATATAATTGATTAGGAATAAGCATCATTTATTTATTTGTTAATTTATTTATTTATTTATTTATATTTCTTGGCTTTCCTATGAACCTCCTTTATATCTTCCTTCAGAGATATAACAACACTCTTAAATTTGTCGAATTTAGTGCTGATTTTAATTAGTTGTGCATCTTTTACTTTGCCTGGTCTTTTAAATTCTTCTCTAATTTGTTTGAATTCTTTCCAGCAATTTATAGCATCTTCTTGATATCTACGATTCCCAAGTGAGATGTATATTATAGCCTGAAAAAAAAAACAATCTCAAAATGAGACTGATTAATCACGATTTGAAGTTTATGATTTCTTATAAGTTTGAAATGAACCTCAAGTTAATAGTAAATAATAGTAACATGCTCTCATGGTAAAACTTTTGTACATATTTAATAGATTTCTAATATGTATATAACTACTAGTTCTCGAACACGTGCGTTGTACGTGTATTCTATGTTAATAATTAGTACAAATTTCTTAAAATAATAGAGGAGGGAATGAAGAGATTGAGTAGATACGAGAATTTCAAAAAATGACCAAAGCAAAATAAGTCGCATAGTATAAAATAAAGTCTGAAGATAGAAAACGCAATCAATGAAAAACAAAGAACAAAACAGAACAAAAATATAATTAAGAGCAAAACAAAGGTATACGAAACTAATATAAAAAGAGTATTGCTTTGTTGCTGAAAGTGCTAAGAATACACAAAATATGGAATATTTTAAAAGAGAAAGCATAGAATAAATTGACAATGACCCAAAGGATAAAACTGTTGATTTTATAGAAGGGTAAAAAATATGAAAAGTTCTTTTAATTAATGAAAGCTAAAAAGAAGTAGAAAACATTATTAATTTAAGATGATAATGTGTGAGTCAAATTAAGGTACAAGATTAATGAATTTTATTAGAATATAAGTTATATATGAAATTGAAGAAGTGTAGTTATGGAGTAGATTTTAATGAAAAAGTAATTTTTTAAAATGAATTTAAGAAAATAAATTAATAGGTAAGTGGTATTTTTGTAATTTAATTGTTGGCATAGTATCTTCCCTTTTTAGTAATATGCAGTATGAAGATATATGATGATATGATATATATTAAGTTTGGACAAAAAGTCGAAGTTTTGACCAAAGTAATACAAATATTAAATAGATGAACAAAAGTAATACACATTTTTAAAAAATAACCTAAATAGTATAAACGCTATCACCAGTAACGTTTTATCTATTATTTTATTCATAAAAAATTGACGGACGGAAAGTGAAAAAAGAACGGACATTAAGATAAAACGTTAGTAGCAGTTGCTTGCATTCAAATTTTTTCTTTTTAATTAATTTTTTCCTTTTTCTTTATTTGTTTACTTTTAGCATGGATATGAATAATGTCATTTATTTGATGTTTATGCTTGTTGGCATATGTTAGGATTGTGAAAATATTATCAGTTTCTCTATGTTTAAAATGGTGTAAATACAAAATTAATTCAAGGTAAATTTTGTAGTTTTAGATTTGACCTAATTACTAAGATTTTAATTATACTGACTTGCTTGTTTAAAATAATAAAAATTACACTGTATTTTATTCCAACCACTTTATTTGTCGTCTTTGTGAAAAATAATTGGTTCAAAATAGTTGTAATTTAAAAAAAAAAATCAAGGTATAGTTAGTTGTTTGTTTTCACCTTTATCTTAATTCATAAATATGGAGATATTTTGGATAAAAAAAATTAAATTATTTAATCAACACCACTTAAAATTTATCAATATTAATAAACATTTATCAAATATTCTTTTTTACAATTATTAAAATGATTAATTACCACACAAATATATATATATATATATATATATATATATATATAATTTATTTTAAATAAAAAATTTAAAATATATAATTAACACTATTTAAAAAATATTGTGAATTAATTATTACAAGTACAACTGCAATCTCTTTTTCAAAAATGTAGTTTTTCATATTACGTTATCAACAATAACGATTTATGCTAACAGTAGTTGATTTCTCTGTTTTCTATCCGTTAGTTTTTATGAATAAAATAATAGATATAACGTTACTCATGGTAGCGTTTATACTATTTTGGTTACTTTTTAATAATATGTATTAATTTTGTTCATTTATTTTATATTTATATTATTTTGGTCAAATTCATTAGATTAACTGACCTTCAGAAGAAAAAAGTACTTTTTTTAAAAACGTATATTCTCACACGCAAGATTAAAGAATTCTTGTTTATGGTAAGACTCAAGGAGAAATATAAAAAAAAAACAAGGTGTTAACCCTGTTTTATATTGTGAAAATATGAAGAAAAAAAAAAGTAGTTTTTGTTTTCAAAGTATAAAATGGTACTTGAAAATTGGAGTTATTTTTTTACTTTTTATGTGAGTAATTTAGAGTGAAAATGTGAAAACACTTTTTTGTCGTTTTTCAAATTCTTGAAAATTCTAGTTAAATTTCAGAGTTTTATGGCCAAACATGTTTTTTAGAGTCAATTCCAGAAAAAAAGTGAAAAAGTTTCATAGCCAAACACATGTGTTGTTAGTCATTTGATTGCATGTCTTGTGATGTTTTAATTGATGTCAGAGCTAAAATTTTCACATAAAAAATTTGAAAAAATTCAACATCTACTATTTAGATAAAAATAATTTAAATAAATATATATATATATATATATAGTTCTCTAACGAAGGAGACTCAAATAAACTCTTTGCGCCTTGTGCCTTAGTTTCAACAATAACATAAAGAATAAAGTTACCTTATAAAGTGGACGCCTTGCATCGGTAATATATATTTCCTCTAAACATTTGCATCTTAGAGCCTCAGTGTAATCTCCCTAGAGAAATAATGACAACCAAAGTTAGTACAATAAAATGAAGAGTTTAATGAGATTTAAATTAACCTTAAGTGAATAAATTATTTAATGAAAGAATTAACCTGGTAAATAAGTGTTTCCACAAGTAGCATTTCAAACTCATAAGCTTTATGTGGTTCAGCTTTTCTTATTGCATTCCTTAATTTCATCACTGCTTCGCTTTCTTTTCCACTCATTTCCATCTTTGCAACACACCTCTATTAAACACAGTAAAAACTATTTTATTTCTTCGGCTAATTAAACGGTTTAATAATACTTTTAATATGGTGTGATATATTGTCCACTTTGAATCATACACCATGCATTAAGACTATATTTTATAAATAGTTCCTTTTTCTTTTTAACTAAACATGTTCACACATTCATGATTATTTTCATTACAGAGCTCGTAATCAGAAACAAATAAGATGATTACATTATTTCGATATTTCCATGTATAAAAGGCAAATATGCCCAAATTTACTCATAATATAACGTAATTTGGTCTTCGTTCATATTTTTCTCAATTCATACCTTTGTTGTACACAACGCTCTAACGTAAATCAAGCTTATTTCATGTGTTCAAAACTTTTAAGAAAAAAATAATCAAGCAATTTGACGTCTCAATTTGTGATTATAGTTTAAAATTACCCTCGAATTGAAGCTTCTTTAGGGTCGAGAACAAAAACAAGACTTTTTTTTCTCTAAAGACGGGATAATATTAGACCATATTAATCTCTTACATAATGCAAAATTGCTCAATCTCAAACAATACAATGTCTTTTTTTTCTCGAGAAATTAAGATTTTTTTGTCACTTATAAAATTAACTAAAGAAAATAGTCTTTTCAGTTTTTTTACGTATAAAATGAAGATCTCCTTTAAAAATATAATCATAAAACTAATGAAAAAAATTATTAGGGCCATACTTTATACCAAACAATATCAACTTCTCATGTTTTAAAATATATTCATGGTAAGTGTCACGTAGGCGCGACATAAAATAATAAGGGTGGAGAAATGAGAGTTAACAATTCAAAGGTAAATATGTGTCCAAAGTTGAACATAAGAGTAAATACATCAAAAAAAGTAAAACTATGGATAAATATAATCCCTTTTCTGATAGTAAAAAAAAACAAATACAACCATTTTCGAAAATAATAATAATGTATAAACACATATCATGCATCTAACGCGTATTACTTACGTGTAGTTTCTTGAAATCGGGTCGCTCCTCATTGAGCAAAGCATCAAGTTCTGTCTCAGCAGAATTTAATGATAGAAAATTAGCCTTAGCTTTATGATAATCAATTAACCTTTCTAGAGCCAATTCACCTCCATGCAAAACTCCCATTGACATTGATCTTGTTAATACTACTTTTTTCAATTTTTTATTTTTTCTCTTCTTCCATAAACGACCTGAAAAAAATACAAATATATAACACGCAAATAATAACGTTACAATTGTTATAAACAAACGTTCATCGTGTTGAGCTACGACTTCAATTGCTTTTGTTTTCACTAAATCATTGAAATCTGATGTTTGTTGTATTAAACTCATTAGAAAATCATCGTTGATCATATTTGCTATAATTTGTGCGACTTTTTTTTTTTTTTTTTTTGTGATTAAATAATTGTGTTATGAATGAAAAAATAGAGAGGAAAAGATTCATATATATGTAATTTTGGATTCTTTTTACTTTAGCATCTTTGATATCTTGAGAAAGTGTTTGTTCTTCACTTGATTGTAAAGAAAATTATTGGATGCTTTAGTGTTTGGTATAGGAAAATGTTATTCTAAATTATTATTTTTCTTGTTTTGTTTTGTTTATCGTCAAATTTGTGGAAAATGTTTTATTAAGGGAAAAAGTTTTTAAAAATGAGGAAACAGTCTTTCCCTAACCTTCAAAACAATTCACCCACACCCCACACCTCTACCCCAATAGTTAATACTATTTTTCTAGATTATATATAGTATTTTTGGGATGATGTTTTCTGCTTTCTTGATAAATACTAAAAAAAGAAAAAAGAAAATCACTTATGCTCCGAAAAAATATTTTTCCAATTCTTTTTTTTCCATACCAAACACATCCTTAATGTTGTGACAAGTCTACTTGGGTTGGGCTTATGCATGCTCAATGGGCACTTTATTATGTTTGGGCTGAAATTTGGGTTAAAATTCGTTTAAATAATTAGGATCCAGATAGCTCACTAGTTTAATTTTTTTTTTTTGAGGGGGAGGGGAGGGAGGGCTAAAACGAACTAATTAAATTGATTAAGTAAGTGAGTTCAGATCAACCCTCTAAGACTATTTTTTCTAAAAAAAAGTAATAGAACGCACTAAAGCTTTTGCTGTGTATAAATCTGAAGAAAAATTGAATAATTACAAGAATCTATGATGACATAATTTCTTTGCTATATTTGTACGAGAGACTATTTTATGACTTGGAATTAAACATATTGGCCCAACCAAACCCACACTATGCTTTTCCAACCTTTCCATTGTAGAAATCTCACGTCTAGGATTAGAGAAATCAAGAATTGTATTGATGATTATAATATTGAGTTACAAGCTCCTTATATAGGAGAAGATTCCTATTCTAGTTAAACTAGGAAACCTACTACAACACAATTATTTACATGAGTAGTATTGTATTATAACTCAAATACCTTATCCTAGTCTACTTCTGCAATATACAATAGCTTAGTCGTACATAACTTAGGATTTAGTAGTCTAGTCCTAGTATGACTCTAACTCTAACTCGTCAGCCTGCTTCGATGGACCTGTTCCTTTGACATGTTCCATCAGTCTTCAAGCTTCCTTCAACAC
This sequence comes from Solanum chiquidenum, assembly GCA_029582725.1. NCBI lineage: Eukaryota > Viridiplantae > Streptophyta > Magnoliopsida > Solanales > Solanaceae > Solanum > Solanum chiquidenum. Next base: position 34,608 of record JAJOOS010006376.1, read on the forward strand.
TTCCCCTCAAGCTAGTGAGTGGAGGAACTGTAACTCCTAGCTTGCTGCGAAAACCAGAGAAAACCTGTTTTGTTAAGGCATTGGTATGAATATCAGCTAGCTGATCCTTAGACTGCACAAACTGAGTAAGAAGTTGTCATCTAGCCACTTTCTCACGAACAAAATGATAGTCCATTTCAATATGTTTGGTTCGAGCATGCATAACTGGATTAACCATCATGTACAAGGCACTCATGTTATCACAGTACAACGTAGGAACAGATCGAAGGAACATTCCAAGGTCATGAAGAAGATACAAAATCCAAGTCATTTCTGCAGCAATGGAGGCTAGTGCTCTATACTCAGCTTCAACACTCGATCGGGCTACTGTAGACTGTTTCTTGGAGGTCCAAGAGATACAATTTGCACCTAGGTAGATGATATAGCCTGTAGTTGATCTCCTAGTGGTGGTACAACCATCCCAATCAGCATCTGAGTAGCCATACAGCCTACATGGAGACTGTGAAATAATTCTGAGTCCAAAGTGTAGAGTACCTTTGATATACCTAAGAATTCTCTTTACCCCTTGAAGATGTTTAGTGTTTGGGCTTTGCATAAACTGGCTTGCTAAATTCACAGCATCAGTGATATCAGGTCTTGTGAGGGTCAAATATTGAAGGCTCCCTACTATCATTCTGTACAAAGAGGCATCGACAAGACTTCCCACAGCTTCATGCAAACCATGCTTCTGAGCCAAAGGAGTGGCTACAGCCTTTGACAAAGTCATCTCTGTCTTGGCCAGCAACTCAACAACAAACTTGCTTTGATTCAAGTGAATTCCTCCTTCGAAATACTTCACTTCAACTCCTAGAAAGAAGTGTAAAGGGCCAAGGTCTTTCATAGCAAACTCCTTCCCAAGTTGGAGAACCAACGCTGAGACATGAGATGGATTACTTCATGTGATAATAATATCATCCACATATAACAAGATACATATTTTGCCTTTGTGAGTTTGCAAAATAAATAAGGAAGGGTCAGCCTTACTACAAATGAAACCAAGGTGTAAGAGATGCATGCTAAACTTATCAAACCAGGCTCTTAGTGCTTGTTTAAGACCATACAATGCCTTTTTAAGTAGACACACATGCCGAGGATAATGGGGATCAACAAAACCAGGAGGTTGACTCATGTACACCTCCTCTTGTAGGAAGTCATGGAGAAAGGCATTTTTGACATCTAGTTGTCTAACATCCCACTTTGAACTGACAACAATGGATAGAACCACCCTAATAGTTGTGGCATTAACCACGGGACTAAATGTTTCTTCAAAATATACCCCTTCAAGCTGCGAGAATCCCCTTGCCACAAGTCTGGCCTTGTATCTATCTACTGTCCCATCAGCTTTTAACTTTGTCTTGAACACCCATTTTGAGCCAACCAAATTTATACCAGGATATTTGGGCACCAAAATCTATGTCTTGTTAGTATGCAAAGCATCAATTTCTTCATGCATTGCTGCAAGCCAATAAGGTGACCTTAATGCTTCCTTAGTAGTACTCGGTTCTCTCAAAAAATTTGTGTTGTTGCGAGCAACAAGTGACAAGTGATGTTCCTTCGCCTTGTGCCTAGTGATCATATGATGCCCTTGTGGTGCAGGAAGTACCTCAACTGATACATCAACCAAAGTAGTTGATTGGAGTGTAGCATTGTCAGATTGATGGTCAACTGGTACATCAACTAAAGTAGTTGTTTGATGATGCTCATTGGCTGGACCTGTAAGTGCAACATGTTCCTCACTGCTACTAGCAGATCCAAAATCCGCAGCTGGAGTTTCAATACTACTGTATGAATCATCACCTTGAACCTATTTCTCTGCATCTGATCATGCGCCTGAGAGGTCAATAGTACTCTCTTCATCAAGGAGTATATGAGTTGTAGCAGCATTATCACAAGTAATGTGTGGACTAACAACATGTACTCCCCCTGAAGCAGACTTATCATGTGCCTGCAATTTCGAAAAAGATTCAACAAAAGTACCAAGGTGAGGTGAGACATCAACGTTAGTCTGAGATTGCTTTGCAGACGTATAGGGTAATATGTTTTCATCAAACACAACATGTCTGGTATGTAAACCCTTCTTGTAGGGGGATGATAACATCTATATCCTTTGTGTAAGCTGTTGTACCCTATGAACACACAAGGGTATGTCTTTGGACTGAATTTGTTGCTACTCTTGATATATGGAAAACATCTACACCCAAATACTTTTAGGTTGTTGTAATCAGGTTGTTCCCCATACAACTTAACAAATGGAGTCACTATCTTTAGGACTGAGGAGGGCAGTCTATTGATGAGAAATACTGTAGTGAGAAAAGTCTCAACCCAAAGAAACAAAGGTAGATTAGCATGAAGTAGTAGAGTTAAGCCAATCTCCACAATATGCCTATGTTTTCTCTTTGCAACTCCATTTTGTTCAGGTGTGTTAGGACATGAAATATGTCTCACAATGCCACAATCTTCCAAATGCTTAAAGAAGTCTGTTTGGATAAACTCACTGTTGACACCCAATTTTGGACCTCCACAATATATATATTAATCATCGAGCTTCTTAAATTCCAAACGATTTCAAATAATTGACTTTATAAAATTCAAAAATGCATTTTTGTTATTTTTAAATAGTTTCGTCACTTTTTATAATTTTTAGATAATATATATGTTTTACATAATTATGTATAGAATCAGTATATTTCATGATTATTCGAAAACCATCTCAAAAGGATTTTATTAAATATTTGGTTATTTAGTTTAAATTAATTAATAGCTTATATTTTGAGTTAATTGGTTTATAATTAAGTTAAGTATTGCATAATTATGTATATAATTAGTATACTTTACGAACGTTCGAAGATTTTCTCAAGAAGATTTTAGCTTTATTTAAATATTTGGTTATTTGGTCGTTCATATTGTTAAATTAATTAGTTTATAATTAAGTTAATTATTTTATTTCGTTAGGATTAGGAAGCTCGTTAATTAATTAATATTAATCTGTCTTATTTAGGATTTAACTGAATTTATTAATTTAACTCAACTTAGCTATTTCTTAAAACTCCAATATCCAACCCTTTTCCCTACCCTCACTTTAAACCCATCTAAATACCAATTTTGGGCCTCCTTAAATCAGGCCCATTACTCAGCAACCCATTTCCTTCAATTTAACTCATACCCAAATTTCCTTAATTTTAATTCCTCCAAACAGCAGCAAACATACGCCTACAACAAAAGAACGACCCTGTACATCGTTTTCCTCTTCGCGATGCGAGAAACCCAGAAATCAGTGAGCCCAGCGGTTCCAGCAGCCCAAAAACGCAAACCCAGCAGATTTCCAATCCAAATCGCGAGCAAATCGAGCCCAAAATTTGGTCCAGCAGCAGTAACAAGGAGGGACAGCGACTTCGTTGTTTTCTTCCTCCAACGTCCCTTTCAATTATTAATGTCGCAGCAGCACAGCAGGCACGCGATTTTTCCCACTTTCCTCTTCCGGAATGGGTTGAAACCGCAAGAGAAAGGTGCTTCACCCAAATCGTGAAAGGTTTTGGGGGGTTTTGAAATTCAAATCGGTCCTTGTCGCTATCGAGATTTTCAGTCTTTTCCCTCCCAAACTCGAACCCTAATGATTCCCTTGATATATATTTGTTCTGGTTTGCTGTAGAAAAGAAAAAAAGAGAGAAAATATTAGGGGAATTAGCGAGAATTCGAGATAAACACAGAAAAACTACTAGCTATAGATATTCACAGATAAACATTGGGGATAGGCAGCAGAGAGAGTGAGAGTTCAATCTGTGTTTGAGTCCTTGCATCATTTCTCTATTCACGTGTGTTTACCGGAGTCGTGTTTGGAGCCGTGAAGCTCGCTGATCATCTGCTCACAGCTGTCCCGTTCGCTGCTCGAAACTAGGTAATATTCCTTCCCGATAACAATTTTTTCCATCTCTTCACTTGTTTTGATTTGCTACGTTGGGGAATATCTGTTACGGAGACTGGTTTATTACTATGTATATTTGAATTGGGTGTTAATCTAACGTGGCATGTATGTGCTCAGAGGGCTTCATGAGATGTTTTAGTGTAGATTCAAGTTTATATTGGTGTTTCTGTGCCACTTTATGTCGAGTTGTCTCATGGTTTCACCTCCCGAATCTGCTTTCTCGAAGTACGGCTGAGTTTGTGTCGTAGCTTAGTATTTGATGTCATGTTTATTTTATTTTATTTTTCTTCCACTTCAAGATAGATGAACGGATCAATGTGTCAAGGTTTTCGAGTTTATTTGCCGTCTTTACTACTTGCCTTTGAACCTTTGAGTCAACTGTTGTCAAGCCTGCTGGCTTATGTCCACGCTCTGCCTATTTGAAGTTCATCTTTCCCTTATCCATCTTGTAAATCTGATTCGGAGTGTCATTGCTTTGATGGGTGTGAAGCTCGTATAGGACAGATTAATCGAGTTTACAGTTTGGTGTATGCCTGAATTTCCAGTGAATATGCGTGTACTTTTATTTGAATCAAATAGAGGTTAGTGGTTCAATCTTGCTCGCTTAGCACGTCTCTCCTACTTTGTTCTCACTCATTTTTAGCTAGTAATCCTCTCGTCCCGTAAGCTTTGCCTTTCGATTCCTAAAACTCAAGCGTTAATGACTGAGGAGCCATTATTTTTTATTTCAATTGATTAAAATGATATAGATTTGCTTGTGTTTATTTAAACAGCCACTAATTTGCCTTTGATTTGCCTCAAGTTGGTCTTATTTATTTGGCATAGGATCTCTTAAAAATGGTCACCTAAGTTTGAACTTATCCGATTAAACATAACTAAATGAAAAAATGTGATTTTCTACCTGATGTGGCACGTCTTCTGCCTCTCTTTTCTTGTTGAAAATTTAATTATTTGCCAAGCATTTGTTCATTGAATATGTTGCCCTTATTGGACCCACCTTTATTCCATTAAAACCTCACTGTTGCGCTCATACCTGTATGCATTCTTATTTTATTTAGAACTTCCTTATACTTCAGCTCTTAATAATGTGGTTTTAGATTCATTTACTCCATGTCATGCGGTGAATTGGGTAATATAAGGTTTCAGATTGCATAGGCTACATTGTTTAATTAAATCGTGTCTTATTTGCTCCTTTCTTCTTCGCCTCAAGAGTTAATCCTTATTATTTTTTTCTATTTTGCATGTGAAATCTCCCGAATCCTCATGGATTACATCTGTTCTCCTTGCATTTTCCTATTGGGCCATTATGGCTCAATATTCACGTTTCTCGAGTCGGCCAGCAGGAAATTGAAACGCAGGTTTTCAGAGTATAAATAAGGCTAAAAAATCGGATTTACAGCCCCCGAAAAGTCCGAAAAAGGCTGTATACTAGTGTATACTTCTCAGTTTACATGGAGAATACTGATATACGGGTCCAGTTCAATAAATACGGGTTTAAAAACGGAAATACAGGTTGCCGGGGTCAAAATGAATTGTATACATTTGGTATACTGTTCAAAATACAGCAAATGGGGCTGGTATACGAGTTGTATACACTGATATACGGCCTGCGTATACAAAAACGGGAATTGGTTTTAAAATCAGCAGCTTTGGCCCAAATTTGATTATTTCTTTTCCTTTTCTTACTTATTTTATTTGTATTTGACTAACACTTCAATTATCTTATGGTTTAATTTGATTAAATTCCCAACGGTAGTCGTTTCATTTTTATTTTATTTCAATATATATATATATATATTTTATTGTTGAGTTCTTATTGCAATATTAGTCTTGTCAATGCTTAAATTATTTCCCTTTATAAAAACTTTCCTTAGTCCTATTTTCTTAAGATAATTATATTATAATAATAACAATAAGGAGATGTAGACAAATAAATAAAAATAGTGAATAAATAAAAAATACATTTCCTTTTACTTAATTAATATTTTTCTCAAAATTAGTCAAAGTTGTGATGAGTCCTTTATTTAGTTAATATTTCAAAATTGGTCAAAATCATTTTTAGTCAAATCGCCGGTCAACCGCAAGTTAGCGAGCATTCCGAGGGACTAACACCTTCTCGGAATGTACATTGAACCCGAACCCTTTTTATTTTCAATTGATTTTATCTGTTTAAATCTTTTGAAAATTTTAAGTGTTTTTTCTTGATTTTTTTACTAAAAAATTTAAGTGGCGACTCTGTTTTTTTGGAAATTCGATTTCTCTTAAACCATAAGTTTAATAGATTTTTCAAAAACTCAGTCATTTTTCTTTTCTTAATATTTTTCGAGTAAAACAGAAATGGCGACTCCGCTGGAGACTTAATTAAGTTCTAACCATAAGATTTGACTTATTTGGTAATTGTTATTGACTGTTGAATTGTTTATCTGTGCTTAATTTGTTTAAACTGTTGTAACTGTCATTGCATTTCATGGCATTTTCTGTTGTATGTATAGTATATTAAAGGACGGTTTTGCGGAACCGCAGCCGGACTTTTTTATACTCAACCCTTTTCCGGAATGATCGGCAATTTATTGGTACGTCATGCGTCCAATGGTTGTCGTGAGTTCCAGCCTAAGTTGTCCACTTGGGTTCCTGGTCTTTCAAAAGCCACTCTTAGTCAACTAGTGTCGAGCGAAACCAAATTCCTAATTTAGCGCATTTTGAACTAAGTTGACCCAATACCCAAGGCGTGTTGGGCCCATTAGAAGTCCACCTTGTGTCGATTTGACCCATTGGTCAATAAAAGACAATCATGCTTATATGTTTAAATTTGAAGGATGTATACGTCATTTGGCAAAACATTGTCTCTTGGGGTTGAGAGTTTAATAATTTGTTATAGTCGAAGAAGGATCAAATTATCATTTCACTCAAAAGCGTGGATAGCCGGAGATGACAAAAAAAATAAATCAAGAGCGAAGAATCTTTCCATGAAAGCATAGATTAGGATTGTGCCCTTGCGCGGGACTGATATTTTGTATCTCATTTCCCCTATTATGTATCCCCATTCAGTTTATTCCAAAAGTTTGTATAAATTTTGGTTTTGGGGCAATGGAATGTTTCAAATGACGTTGTACATCCTTCAAATCGTTAGGCCTACCCTTGGCACAAAAGGGTCACATATCTGTTTAGAACGCGCAATATTTATTGATGTATCATAATTGTTTGTATGAATATGTTGCTTTATTTGAATATGTTCTAGCCTACTCTTTTCGGAAATTTTCTAGAAAACCATAAGCATAAATATCAAGTCACTATCAAAAGTGCGTCCAAATACTCTTCAAGTCTTTAGTTTCCCAACAAAATTTGAATTTCATTTTTCAAGTATTACTCTCATATCAGAAAAAGATTCATCGTCTCAAATTGAAAGAAATTCAAGTTGGTCGAACTACGTAGGACCTGAATTCTCCCTCGTGAGATACGTAGGCAGCCTTTCAAGGCTCGGTCCCCATTTTTTGAAATTTTTTATCTTCTTCCAACTCTTACAAAGAAATTGGAGTTATATTTCAATCGGACATCAGAAGTACTACAATACAATCGACTTTGTCTCGACTCAAGCCGACATTTCTGATTCACTAAGGTCAAAATCAAATAGACAAATTCCTGTCTATTTAGTCATTTCTCTATATATGTGGGCTAATTTATCTTCAAATGAAGCAACTCTTATGTGTTTACAGTAATGTGTGTGATATTTTGTATTATTTATCATCGACATACACTAACACATTTGCCTTTGAGTTGTTTTTCTTTGTCAGGTACTCAAAACTGATCTGTGTTGAGAAAATGGCTGAATACCCATACTTCACAAGATCCAAAGACCCCAAAGATTTCTTCTCCGACCAATGTTTGTCAAAAGGCAAAGAGAAAATGGTTGAAAATGTTGAGAATACTGATTTGAATGAAATTGCTGTGAATGACCCTATCATTACTGAACAGAACAAGTTGATTGCACAATTGTTCCAACAAATTGCTGAAATGAGGGCTGAAATGGACAAGACCCGAGATTTGACAAATCTGGCTATCATTGCCAACACTCCTACTCCAGACAACGGAAGGCCTCCACTCCATTTTCCTACTTCTATTCCAATATCTAAACATTTTCCGAATGATTCATCCACCGCTACGACTCCAAAACCTCCCATCATTGACTTAACCACCCCTAACCCACATCATGCTAGCTCCTCACACCAAAAGTTACCTACTCCTCAAAATCCAAGTACCAATTTCCATATTTTTCCTCCGATCCATGAAACCCCTACTCAAATTGTCCAAAACCCATCTACCACTAAACCCATGCCTCTAAAAACCGCATTTCATCTTTCAATATCGCCAGAATCATACCCTTTCCCTACTACGCATTTTGAACTCGGTGATTGTGAAAAGAAGGAGAAGGAGTGGAGGGTCATAAAAGGAAAGGCTGAGCAAAGCATCAGAGAGGAAGTTATGAATGCAATGAAGGACATTCAATACACCCCAGACATTATGGGGTTGAATTATGAAGATTTGTGTCGTCATCCACATTTGGAGCTTCCAGAAGGTTTTAAAGTACCAAAATTTGACATTTTTAGTGGAGTTGAAAATCCTTTGACTCATTTGAGGGCTTATTGTGATCAACTTATTGGAGTTGGGAAAGATGAGACTTTGTTGATGCGACTCTTTAGTCGAAGTCTAAAAGGAGAAGCATTAGAATGGTTTATTTCTAAAGAAATCAAGCAGTGGCCAAGTTGGAACGCTTTGGCTAAAAACTTCATTGAAAGGTTTGGTTACAATGTAGAATTCATTCCCGATTGATACTCTTTGGAGAGAATCAAACAGAATTCTACTGAAAGCTGAAACGACCCCAAAAATGCCCGAAAATGTGCTTCGGAAACACCTATAATTGTAATTTCCATATATCTCAAAATCCGTTTCGTTTTTCGAAAATCCGACTTCATATTCTTATTCAGGGGGTCAAATTGAGTGGG
>JAJOOS010006377.1:0-48946 GCA_029582725.1 Solanum chiquidenum
GTATACATCGGACTCCACATTTAGCTCATGTGGTTTTATTATCGGTTATTAGTATCTCCCACAGTTCAGTCAGATTCTATTGCATTGACCATATTTCAGTACAGTCAGTATTCAGTCTCAGCATGTTATAAATTTCGTCATTGCATCAGTTAGCTCAGTTCTTAGTATTCAGTATCTATATCATGTTCAGATTATGCTCTTGCTTTATTGCTTGTTCAGTTATGATGTTATTTCAGCTTTACTCTATCATGCATGCTCAGTACCTGTCAAGTACTGACGCATACGTGCGTTACATCTTCTCGTGATGTAGGCTCAGGTTCTCAGCATCCAGATCACATTTAGATCGATTCCCGATCTTCAGTTCAGCAACATCAGTGGTGAGTCCTTATTCTTCGAGGACTAGTGACATGTTTATCTTTATCGTTTTTAGTCTTTAGTTTCAGTTTTGCTAGATCTAATTGGGGCATGTCCCAACATTTCTAGTCAGTTTAGAGGCTTATTTCAGACATAGTTAGATTCAGCTTATTATTGAGTTAATATCTTTCTTGTATTAAACTCATCAGTTTTTCATATATCTCAGTTATAGTATATGGGTATTCCCCATCCTTTTCATTTCATTTATGATTTAGCTTTTATCTTTAGTATGCTCATGATCATGCCAGCAGGGTTAGCTTGGGATCACTTGTGGTCCTAGGTCCCGTGTCCGCGTCTCGGGGGTAGCTCGGGGCGTGACAACCATCTTTCCATTGTTCATACCAAATTTGAGCAACATCTTTCAATAGATAAGCGGCTAGTTTCGTTTTTTGTACCGTAGTCACTCCTATGATAGCAAGCACCTTATAAACCTCCTTTATAAACCCATTAGGATCTTCTTCCATTTTGGAGCCACTAAACTCCGGAGGGTTCATCCTCAAAAATACTCTCACTCTAGAAGAAGTCATTCCCTTATTGGGTTTTCTAGAGGTACTAAATATCTATTGGCTTGAGCCGTCATGGCTTGAACCATTATTAGAAAGACCGACCTAATCTCCGCATTCGACATATCCGGAGGATCAATTGGATCTTGAGGAGGAGCTTGGTGTGGAACTTGAAGATGAACCTCTTGCTCCACATTGCCTTCCTCATCTCTCCTACCATTTGCCCTTGTATTAGCCATACCCTAAAAATCAACGGGCATGGATTAGAAGAAGGACCTACTAGAGCCAAATTCTATAGCACAACTTAGAGAATGAAGAAGTGAAATTTCCTAACATCCAATAGCCTCATATTCATAAATGTGGAGCGCTTCACATTTATGAACAAGACTCTACTAGATGTGGTTTAAGACAATCCTAGAACCATTATAAACCTTGTACTCTGATTACTAAGTTTGTCACGATCCAGGGGTATACCCTAGAAATAAAATGGCGTACTTGACCCCGAATGGGTCTCATACAAGCCCTTAGTACATCATAACATAAGATAATAGAAAATTACAGAAATTTTAAAAACTTTATCCATACAATCGAAGTCTTTAATAAAAGCAAACGGAAGTCTTACTACACTTTGTCTCAAACCCTCTATTACACCTTTGAATAACTCTTGGGACATAGCCCATACAATAGTCTCAAAACATACAAATAAAATACATTAAGGAAATAATGATTGTGTCCTCGAATCTATGAGTACTAACCAATTCTTCAACTCCTTGCTCCTTAGAAACCTTGCCTCAAGATTGGTACACAAATCTCCAAACCCTACATTTGATGAGAATGTAGGCAAAGTATGTGTTTGTACAAAATGTACTAAATATGTTAGCTAGCATAACATCATAAGAGCATAATATCATAAGGTTTAGTCAACATAAGACATAATCCAATACTTCATGAAACATCAACTATAAGAATAAGAGACAATATTATAATTATAAGCAAAGTCTCCAATATAAGCATCATATAAGCAATATTCAACTCTTAGTCATTCATATCATAATAAGACCACTCTCAAGTAACCTCAAAGCATACTTGTGCAATGCATGAATAAGATCCCATAATCCCATCAAAGCTAAGTATCCATTTTTGGTCATCTTAAACATAGTTTCTATACCTAGACAAATCTTAGGCTTTCCTATCATAAGAGCACTATACTCCTAAGAAACCTCAAAGCATACTTGTGCAATGCATAAATGACATCCCACAATACCATTCACACTAAACAAAACCTTGAAGTCACCATATTCACACTTACCATTCATTTGGTCTCATTCTTAGCTTACTTCATACAGGCAAGGGAACTATCACATTTAGTTAATCATATCATGGAAGGCAACTATAGCAACAACCCAAGCTAAGCCTACACCATATAAGAGAACACTTCATAAGTAGCTTCAAGTCATACTTGTGCAATGAATGAATGGCATCCCATAATATCATTCATACTAAGTACCACATTAGGCTAGCATACATACTCACTAGTTGGGGGAAACTCCTTTTATTTGCCATTAGTAATTTAAGGTACTTCTCTACTTAGTACAAGGCAAGTCACAACACATGAATGAATTCTATTTTTCAATTCAAGGCTACCAAGGAAATAGGCTAGACCAAACTAGTCATCTTACTAACATAACTATATTATGCTAAGCTAACTACCATGGAAGGCATACTATAATGCAAGTCCAAGCTATTCTAGGAAGAGTACAAGTGTTCCATCCTAGATACCATGAAATAGTCTTAGTCCAACTAAGTCATGCTACCCTTAAAAGCACATTATGATGCTAATGCAAGCTACCCTTAGGAGAGTATGATTTCTCAATTCTAAGCTACTCTTAGGAGAGTATGTTTCCTCAATCCTAGGCTACCATGAAATAGTCTTGGCCTAACCAAGTCATGTTATCATGAAGGCCTCCTAAAATGCCAGTTCAAGCTACCCTTAGGAGAGTATGGTTCCTCAATCCTAGGCTACCATGACTACCACTAACTCAAGCTACCATGAAATGCATCTTACAATGCTAAGTCAAGTGACCCTTATGAGAGTAGGGATCATCAATCCTAAGCTACAAATCTTGGTCTTGTCTTACCAAGTCAAGTTATACATGAAGGGATGATATGTCACAACTTCAAGCTATTCTAGTCTAACATGCTTTGATTCATTTTAGGTTATTAAGCCTTTCAACCTAGAATCATTCTATGTGAGAGAACCTTGCATCTCCTAGCATATTTATGCCTAACTGTGTAAGTGAGAATATGATTTCAACAATACACAACAAGATCACATCATATTAGCTTTACTCTCAAAGCCCTAACATTCATAGCTACAAATCTTACTCTCAAATCTTTACTTCTTACTATCATCATTCATACCTAGATTTCAAGGCATTCTAATCACATTCTTCTTTAGTAGGTGATTCTAGTCATAGTTCATCATAAAGGTTCAATCTTAACTTTACTAATCATGATCCATCATATGCACTATAATCTAATTCAATTCATGTATATATGTTCTTATTCTTGAGCAATTACTACTAATTACATCAATTCTAGAATATCATCTCTACATCTTCACTTTCCCCTTTCATGGCATAAACCCACATAATATCAATTTCATCAATTAGACTAGGGTTAACCATGGAAATTATATACATTCATCATAATATCATGATTCAATACTAAAACAATCATAAACAAGTACTATCCACTCAATTGGAATCATACTTCAACACTACCCACAATGTAGGAAGAAACCCTTGCTAGAATTGGGTTTTGTCTTCACAATTGGGGGAAATCTAGGGGGCTTGATGGATGGAAGAATCCATAGATGAATAAGCTAACATACCTTGATTCAAAGCCATCACATTAGCTTGCAACAATGGAAGAATTTGACCTAGCTTTCTCTTCTTCTTGTTCTTCTTCTTCTTCTTCTTCTTCTTCTTCTTCTTTTTCTTCTTCTTCTTCACTTTCTAGAGAGAGAATTTCTTGGAGGGAATTGGGTTAGTTTTGGAGTCTTGAAATTATGTCTAGGATCAATGTATTTAGGGATATATTAGGTTTATATAGGTGGTCTAATTACTAATAAACCGACCCCACTTAACCCCTAACTAATAATGAATTAACCCCTAAGTCTCCAACTTAAAACAATTAGACTTCAAAACTTCCCGACCCACGAGACCCCGACCCACAGACCGTGGGTGGATCCACGGGGCGTACTGCACCTTCGTGGGTGGTGGTCTGCAACTCTAATATTGGGTCCTTATCCCACAACCCCTTTCCACAGGGCGTGAGTCCCAACCGTACGTGGCCCTTTTTGGGCAGTTTTTGGGATTGGTTTGGGGTCCTCCTCAAGGACCCCTTTGGTTGGTCCTTGGAGAGTCATACCTTGACGTTTAACCCCTAAATCCCGCATTCTAAGTTTGGGAAGTTATTTTACGATTCTATCCCTCACATCAAACTCTAAAACTCCCTCGTAAGGCTTTAGGTTAGTCTAGTAGTTTCCAGGGTATTACATTCTACATAGTGGAGTTCCAACAAATTGGGATCAGTTCATACAGTGGAGCATTCAACATGGGAAAGGGAAGGCTTAAGCAACCCAAATCTTCAAGATTATTCTTGCTGAATGTGTATATGGGGTGTGGATTGAAAGGAATAACAAAATATTTGTGAAGAAGAGCCAAATGGTGGAAAGTGTAGCCAAGGAGATAGCCTACGTAACTATTGCTAGAGCTCCCCCTAGGATTAAAAATGTACTCAATGAGTTTAAATTCTAAGTTGTAGGTTGTGGTAGAGTTGTAGTAAGAAGAGAATATTATTGAGAACAAAGCATGTTGTGTTAGCTGCTTGATATGTAATGCTTATTTCTGGTGATTAATAAAACATTTAGTTACCAAAAAAAACAATGATTACTTTTTTATTTATTTATTTCTATTCGTTATTCGTGACCTCTTAAAAATAAACGGGTCATGACATTGTTCTTGTCTTGATTTAGATAATAATGATAAAGTAGATATAGTTAGGCTAAAAAAATTAAAATAAATTATTATTATTATTAATATAAAATAAAAGAATATAGAAATGATGTCAGAATTATATATTGTATCCTTAATATTTAGATTTATTTTACTTTATTTGGTTTTATGTATAAAGGAAAAAATATTTGTTTTTTAATGACTATATGAGTTTTAGGACTGTTAAAACTATTGGTTTCAATTAAGAATGTGGTTGCACATCATTTTGGAAACATTTAAGAAATTCAAGGATGTGGTGAAATTATTTTTAATAGTTAACTTTGATTAAATGTATACTAAAATTTGTAGACAGAAAAATATTAGATGATGCATTCGAGAGAAGAAATTAGTTATGCTTCTGAGCTATTGTATGTCAAAATTGAGAATGCAGTTATGCACCTGGTTTAAGACTAGTAAAACTTAACAATAAAAAATATGAGCAAACCATGGCCTACAACACAATTTATCCAAACAATAATAATAATAATAATAATAATAATATAAGTCAAGTATCAGTTAATAAAAGTGACTGTGCTATAACTACCGGACTCGACGAATGCTTAATACCTTCCCCTCGGTCAACAAAATTCCTTACCCGAATTTCTAGTTCGCAGACCAAAAAATAAAGAGTCATATCCTTTTGATTAGGGAATTAAAAAAAGGTGACTTTGTACACCATAACTCAATTCCAAGTGGCAATTCTGTAAAAAATAAATAATCCCTTTTCGAAATGTCACTTTAATTGGAAAAACTCTAATTTCAAAATATCGCGTGCGAAAATAGGGGTGTGACAATGGGTACATGGAAATTCATCCTAAAATCATTGAATCCACTCAATTCAAGCATAAACAATCATGATTCACTCAATTGAATCAACATATACAAAGACCCACAACTTAGAAGAAAATCCTAACTCAAATTGGGGAATTTTTACTTTTCAATTGGGGAAATCTTAGGGGCTCCATGGATGAAAGGATTCCATGGATGAAAAGCCATCATACCTTAATATCAAAGCCCACAATTGCTTGAGGAATGAAGACTTGACCCTGATCCTAGATTGAACTCTTTCTTTATCTTCAAGTTCTAGAGAGAGAAATATTTGGAGAGGAAAACCCAATTTATTTTGGTGAGTTTGAGAGAATGACTTGAATGGGTGAGTTTTGGGGTAAAAATCACTTATATAGGGGTCATAGGCTTGGGTAAAACGACATAGCTTTGTTTTAATAAAAATCGAAAAAGACCCAAAAAACCCCTGAACTAAACTCTGCCGAACCACCACCACGAGGGGCTCCACGACCCGTGGTGGCTTTCACGAAATGTGGTGGCAGCCGTGGTCTTTGACCAATGGCTTGGCTTGCCACCACTTAACCTCTGAAACTCAAATCTAGACCACGACCCTTTCTACGGCTTGTAGTGGCCTTCACGAGCCGTTTAGTGGCTCGTGGAAGGGTCTCCATTTAGGCAACCTCTTGGGAGCACACTGCCTAGGCTTCACGCCCATCACCACGACCTGTGGTCCCCACCACGAGGCGTCATGGTGGTCATGGGAGGTGAGCACAACTTGGTTAGCTATTGTGAGCTACCATGGGCAGCACCACGGCTCGTGGTGCCCTTCACAGCCTGTATAGGTCCTCGTGAAGGTTGCCCAAGCTCACTTCTTTGGCTCATGTCTTGACACTTTACCCCAATGCTTAGACTACTAGATTCTGAGGTGGTACATTAAATGTTACTGTATTAATTAACCATATAAATAAATATAAAATAAGGTAATTTGCAAAATCAAATATATTTAAGGACAAATTTAATTGCTTATTTATGATATACTATTATTTGATAAACATAAACCATCACATTCACAAAACACCGTGCAACCAAAAACTTTCGAAGTTGAGTCACATTTAAAATTCATTTTTATCATGTTATCACAGACATTTATATGCTCATTATTTGTAACAAATTTTAAATATATGAAAAATAAATCACCATTAATACAATTTTGTTTCTCAGCTATAGTGGCATATTTCTATATAGATCTCCTTGGGATATATTTGATCTCCATTGATCTTTATGAACATTTGATGAATTTGTAATATTAGAGAGGTTTCTTTAAGTGAATATAATATTTTTTTATATATGCATAGAGGCGGAGCCAAAATTTCATGTCAGTGAGTTCTAAATTTTTAAAAAGAACAACGATCTTAACCTGAAGTAACAATCATCAAATTAACGAACAAATACAAGTATTTAATTCACTAAAACGAATAAGGAAAAAAATAAGGGAAAAAAATGAAAAGGGAGAGACAAGAGTACACACCGGAGGCCAGATGTTGGATAGTAGCAATTAGATCAACAATAAAAGTTAGAACCCTAACTTTTGGAGAAAAAAATTGAGTTAAACTTTTTGAATGTGAGTAGAAATCAATAGTCAGATATTGTAGTTTCAGAGTACGATACAAATACTATTTTCCTTCTTCTTTTTTTCATTTAACAATTTTTTGTTTTTTTAAAAAAAAAATTATATAAACCCACCTATGTTTTTAATTAATCCTTACCGATTTTTTATTTTAAAAAAAAATTAATTACAACACAAATACTATTTCCTTACCGATTTTTTATTTTTTTAAAAAAATAATTACGACACAAATACTATTTCCTTACCGATATTCTATTTTTTAATTATTTTTTATATAAAGAAGTGTTTAGAAATTAATCCAAAAAAATTGTGAGACTACAGATATTCGAACTCACATTCCACATTCCACGGGAGTAAACGATCTCACTGGGTGCTCAGCGACCACTGAGCCAAACGCTCTAGTGTGTTTATGGGTTCGCAAGAAATATATATATATATATATATATATATATATATATATATATAGAATTTAACAAAATTTAGCAAGAATAACAGAAATTCAGAATTTAACAGAATAGCAGAAATTTAGATTTTTGTAAATCCTACTCAGTACTCCCTCTCTCACTTGGTGTCTTATCGTGTTTATCTCAAGTATTTATCCTGTTTTTTCCCCCCCTTTTTTTTTTTTTTTAAGTTACTACCATGTTCATATATTTCTTTTAACCTGTATTCTTAATAACTTCTTCTTTAACCCCACCCGGAGATGGCCAACAAGACGTCCTGTGATTTCTGTGGACTTTTTAAGGCCTTTAAAACATCCTAGGAATTTACAGGTTAATCCATCGTTGTTATCAAGAAGTTAAAAGCCTAACCATATACTAAGGGTAGTTTTTAACATAACTATAAATACAAAATACAAACATATTCCTTGTTGGAAAAACTTTTCTAAAGTCTTTTTTATTATGCTCTCTATTTTATCATTTTTTTTCTTTTTATGGAGCAATATATATATATATACATACATTGTACTTCATATTTTAATATAAATATGAGGTCTATGGAAAAGGCACTAGGTTCGGCCGAACCCTTTCCGCTACAATAGCTCCACCCCTGTATATGCATAAGCTAAAGTTTAACGTAAACCAACCTCCAAAAATTGTGTAAATGAAACTAACACGTCGAGTAGAATCCCACGAAACATGTATTTTCCCATCGTATTTTCCCACATCAGACGGCGGGATGAAAACATAAACTCGTATTTTCCCACATCAGACGAACCCAACAAAAGAATCTTTAGTAAGGAATTAACGACTAAACACATCGTCTTTGTTGTCCAAACAGAGGAACGGTTTGCAGATCCAAGAGAGGGAAAACGAAGATGTATCTTTGTCGTTGCCATAGATAGCGAGATCGCACACAGCGAAACTGTCCGTCCTGTAGATTAGAGCACGAAGGAACGTAATTTTCTTCAAGAAACATTAAAGCAACAATTGAAAGCAGATGGAAAGGTCGAGGAAGAGGCGTGTGACGTCAAAACACGTGGGAAGCAATTAGAGAAATTTAGTCTAAAGATCCAGACCTTATAAGAAGATTTAACAGTTGGATGTGAACCAGAGATGAGAGGTGAAGTTAAAGGGTTGAGAGGACAACAATGACTACAGCCAAATTCTGGCCAAATTTTCTGGACTTACTTCAATTTTGACTTTTGATTCTTGAGATCATTTGGTGAAATGGGTCTTGATTTTCTTGGTGATTTTAGTGTATTTTTTTCATAATTTTGCGCCAAAAAAGATAAAATTAGTCTAAAGATCCAGACTTTATAAGAAGATTTAACAGTTGGATGTGGATCAGAGATGAGAGGTGAAGTTAAAGGGTTGAGAGGACAACAATGACTACAGCATCATTGGGTCTTCGTTCTTCAGGGAGTTATGGATCATTGCAGCAACAGCAATTCCAGAACGGTGGCTCTCCTTTCCAGGCGTCATCCCCTGTTCCACCACGAAAGCCCCCAAAAATGTTCAAGGAGAAAGAAGGATTGTTTCTTTGGATCTGCAATTTTGCACCTAGAAAGAAGATTGGGATGATGCTGTTATGTGTTGAGTCGGCGGATCTTGTATGTTGGCTAAGGTTTGATCTCTAATCTTGGCCATTGCTTAGCATATATCTGAATTAGTCCCATTGTTGGATGTTGTCTCTCCAATCAGCACATTGGAGCACTAACACTTAAGTTTAGATTGATGTTACAAAATTCTGTCTTTTAATGCTGACTGGAACCTGAGCTGCAGGTGTTCATGGCTTCATGCACCCCTGGGAATATTAATGTGGCACATTTTGGTTTTAAGTAATATTATGGCATTGGCAATCTCATTTACTGTCTAGTTTTACTGGTAATTGCCATAATTTCTGTGGGATTTTCAAAAATGATTATGTCTCTATACAGTTGATGTCATAGTGTTTATCATATCAACATCCGGAAAGCTTTGCACGTGATGACATTTTGTTTGTATGCTTTTTCTTAGGTCTTTACTTGATTAGGAGATTTCCTGATTATGTTTAGTTTACACTCAAAGAATCTCTTACATTGTCCAATCTTGTTCTTCTGTCTCATGGTTAAGGGAATGGTCTTCGATTTGGCAGTTCCATATCCATAATTAGGAACTGACACATACATGAGATGCCCTCCCTTAGTCTATATTTTTGCCTCTCATGAGCTGAGCAATTTCCAACTTGGTATCAGGTGAAGATACACAGAAACTTATCATGTTCACGGAAAGTGGGGTGTTTCCTCCAGATACTGGGAAGATTAGGCATATTGATTCGTCAGAGAAAAATAATGTTGGGCAAATTGCATCAATTGAATCTCCCCCGCCTCCACCTCTTGCATATTTTAAAGGATATACTCTTCCTCCTGGGAATCCATGTGAAAGTTCCACACTGCCACTGCCCCCAGCAGATCAAAAGAGAACTGGACCGGACCAATACGTAAGTTTGTTTATGACATGGTACTCTTAAATATTTTTTTCGTTTGATGTATTGTTTGGGGTGGAGAAATATAAAATTTCTTAAACCAATTATTTTCATGCTTTCGGTACTTTCAGCATGTCCAGTATGCTATCTTCCTGCCGAACAAGCTATTGCATTAATGCCAGATGCGCCATCCTTTTCTCCCAGAGTTAGCCGTTTGGCTTACACCCATGAGGAAAACTTGAGTAAATCTGAGTTTGAGGTTCAGAATTTGGTGGGTATCCTTCACTGATGCAGAGGAATGATTCATATGATATGAGAGAGTCCATGAGTGTGCACTGCGGGTATGCCTTTTTCTTTTTCCACTTTGGCAATTTATTTAGACAATAGAGTCCAGGAGTGTGCACTGGGTTATCTCTAAATATTTTTCCTTTTGATTGTACTTTGGCAATTTTATTAACACAAGAAGCAGCTATGATCTTTTATCTGTTCGAAAATATTGTAAATCTTTCAGTCACAGCTTTTTTTACTTTTTAATAATGGTTACAATTTGTAACTTCACATTTTAGATATTAATGATGATGTTTTACATTATGGCATAGTTTTCCACATTCCTGAGTTTGTGTTTTGCTCTATTCTTCTGCACATCCTTGTAATAGATTTGTCAGGGGTGTCAGACCAGGGCATCAGACAGGTTTTGACATTGATGATTCTAACCTTCTTGCGATGGAATCTTGTCGAGGTGTTGTTGTGGTATCGGCAATATTTGGTATTGATCTTTCTATTCTTGTAAAGTCACATTGAGTCGCTGAACCTGCTGACTGTTGTTGTAACAATAACAATTCCATTTTTGACCAGGTGCTTTTGATTTGATTCGGCAACCACAAAATATAACTATATAAGTGAACATGCTAAAGAGAATGTCTGCTTCTACATGTTTGTGGATGAGGAAACAGAAAACTTTCTGAGAAATTCAAGTGAACTGGATCATAGCATGAGAATTGGTTTATGGAAAATCGCTGTTGTTCATAATCTGCCTTATGATGATCCACGACGAAATGGAAAGTTAACCACCGCCTAGTTGTACATTGCCAATATTAAATAATATTGAATTTTGCAGACATTATCAGTAGAAACAATGGCTATTTATGAGGTTTCTTACTACTTTTCATGCTTATGTATATGAGAGAGCATTGATGCTTTCGAAACGATTTTTGTGAAGTTGATGCAAGAGTAAAACATGAATAACTTAAAGGGATACTTGGTGGTTTCTGCATTTTCTTTTTTTCACCAATTCTACTTTTTAAACCCTTCGGGGTGGCCCAGTGGTTTGGGCTTTGGACTTCCATGTTGGAGGTCTCAAGTTCAAAGCCCCTTGCCAGCGAAAGCAAGGGGTTTGCCTTCTGGGTCGAGCTTGTCGCACCGGGCTTGCCTAGTGCGGGTTATCTCTCCTATGTGGTTTGCGAGTTATTGCATAGGAGCGGGGGTTTTACCCTGTGCGCACCCAAAAGGGTAGCGGCTGCGGGTTTCCTTGTCATAAAAAATAAAAAAAATAAAAACTAATTCTACTTTTTAAATATAAGAATTCCCAGATCTATGTAGTTGTTTATGAATCCTTATTCCCCAGAAGTTGCTTTTCAAGCAATATAAGGTAACCGTTGGTCTGTTCATTTCCATTAAATGTTTTGAAGAAAATGAATGCGACTAGAGAGAGAATTTATGGAAATGTCTTAAATTGATCAAAATCTCAATGAATGGCAGTCACTGGATAACTGCAGCTAAGTTTTAGCTACCAGAACTGCATATTCATAATTGACAAGAAGCCTTTGATTTTTTCAGTAATTATGAAAAAAATTACATGACAAGTGAACTAGTTTTCTATTTATAGTTTGGATCCTTGCTCAAACTTGAGTCTGATTGGGACTTGAATGTTTTACTTGTACAGTCAAACCCAACTAGCTTGGGATTGAGGTGTAGTAGTGGTAGTTGTTGTGTAACTTGAAGTCTACAAATGGAACAAACCATTATCTCTATTCTAAGAGGGAACTCTTGAAAGGAGCTGCTGGATTTTTTTAAAATTACGATAGTGTCAGGGCC
Source organism: Solanum chiquidenum (assembly GCA_029582725.1). NCBI lineage: Eukaryota > Viridiplantae > Streptophyta > Magnoliopsida > Solanales > Solanaceae > Solanum > Solanum chiquidenum. Next base: position 12,390 of record JAJOOS010006377.1, read on the forward strand.
AGCTTACAAGCACCTCGAATGTTCCACCGAGTATTTTTACCTCCCACCAGTACAGTGAATTCACTTTTTCTCTCTTTTTTTAAAAAATCAGAAAGCTGAGAGCTACTATAAGTGCATAACTTTTGGTTGTTTTCTTAATAAGCTAGTTTGAAAAATGCTCCAAGTTTTGGTGGAAATTTTCTTGTTTGATGCACAACCATCTTACATTTTCTTCCTTTGGAGTTAGTTACATCTTTGAGACACGAGTAGCCTTTTGGCTTTAGCTGTCACTTACATGAATAGTTTTTTTCTACACAAAGAGACTAGACAATAATTTCTGGATGGTTTCCTTTAGCAATTTGACTTCATGGAATGGTCTCCTTTCATTATTTGAACTAGCAGTAAGTTTTGCCCCGTATACAGCCAGATTTGTGGCCATGTTAATGAATGAAATAAAGTCTCCTGATTTAAAAAAATAGTAAGTTTTGCTCAGTCTTTGTATTTTCTATTATTTGCTTCCTGGAATTTTAGAACTCAACGAATAGGGAAAGAAACCTTTCAGTTAACTAATCAACTATGCCCTAATCCCAAAATTAGCTGGATTGGCTATATGAATTCCTTATATCCACTCCCCTCTAAAAAGAAGTCTGTATTATTAGCTTTTTTACCACAGGTGGTGCCATTAGAAATATTAATTTTAATTATGGAAGTCTAGCAGGAGCAGGATATTTTCCCAAAAAATAGAGTTGCGGTTGAGATTTATGTACATTTCATGATTCCCATAAGTTCGTTATAATAATCTTTTTTTGATAGGAAACTTTTCTTCCCTATTACATATGTTTAGTGACTTCATGTAGGAAGATTTGTGCTTTTCTAATTGGATTAGGATTTAGGGTTACATGCATATGCTGCTTTTTTCTTTTATGTTTTGCTTTTCTTCTTGTTATCTTGTTTCTATTTCTGTTAGCCTTCCGGTCCACTTCGTATTTGTGTGTATGCTCCTGAAACTATTAAGTATCAACTGAGTGATTTGAGAAAGCTGCTTACCAGTTGATAGCCGAATTGTTGCATGGTTAGGCGAGTGCTTCTCCTTTATTAAGGAGTATTGTAGATAGATTTTGTATAAGTGAGAATTTGTTGCCGTTGCAGGTCCCAGAGCTTTTGCTGCACAGGCTTTTCCCAAATGCCCGTTATTCTCTATGGGTTGATGCAAAACTTGAGCTTGTTGTGGATCCATATCAAATACTTGAAAGGTATATCTAAAGCCAACCCACATTTTCATATGTACATAAGAAAATCTCAAGCTTAGCTACCGTATGGTCTCCTATGGGTTTAATTTCATGTCCTGACGAAAGACATCAGGTTTTCCCTTGAGAACTATAGAATTAGGGGCTGCCGAGGTGGTTTTCTAAGAGGTACAAGTTATGCTTCCTGCGAATTTGTTACTTAACATGGATTTGCATAATGATCCCCAACCTAAGTTAAAGTATAGCGTACAGGCATTTTGGTTCTGGGTGGCTCTCATTCATAGTATCATGCACATCTCTAATCAACCCGGCAATATAGGAGACAATAGTTGTTTGCTAAGTGTACATCATGGGAGATTGCCCTAAATTCAGTCACCTCTTCGAATTGACTTACTGTGACATGCCACTTATGCTTAGTATGAGATATGCTCATGATTTTTCCGTGATAGTCCAAAATATTTTGCAACTTTTCAACAAGGCTTTTTATATGTTTGACACCTTACAGAGATATAGAAGTCATACTGCTCACTGCTACCTGACTTTAGTGTAAAACTAAGCATGTGAGAGTCCCGATTAGGCTTTGTTATTTGTGGATAGTATCTTGCTTTGAAGGTGAATGTGCTTCTGATAAAAGGTTATTCAACTCTGCAATTATCTAATCCTAACTTTCTGATTCAGATCTCCCTTTGTGTTAAGCACAACTTGCTTAGTTGAATTTTCTCATCTCTATGTCAAATTCTTGTGGAGAAAAAATGCAAGCTTTGCAATATCAAGACTGTTGAAGTGTGTGATCATCTCATCTTAAGTAGAGACAGCACACTTTTATTATTTTATTATATTCTCAACACGCCCCCTCATGTGCGGGCCTGATTTTTTTCATAGGCCAAGCACGTGGAAATTCTTTTTTTCTTATTTGGGTGGCGGTGAGATTCGATCTCAGGACCTCTGCCTGATACCATGAGAAAATAGAAGAAAAGAAGAAGAGATATTGGGAATTGAATTGATTTGTCATTCTCTTAAGTTGATGAGATTAAGTAGTTGTTACAGATAATGTAAAAAAAAGAAAGAAGATAATAAAATATTACACAATCTTATAACGGAATATTCTCATATCTAGATTATTTAATCATACCATATTTAAAGATTCTCATATCTACACTATCCAAATATACCATAATTAACAGACATAAAGCTCACTTGAATCACAAAGTTTCGCCATTCACAGACCTAGGAACATATTCAAAGTCCAATTTGTCTTTTCCCTGATCTTGTCTCTCACAATGGCAAAGCTAATTTGGTCTCTTGGAGTAAAGCAGTCCCACTTCATTAAACCAAAGACAAGTAAAGAGATTGGAGATCGGAATATGCTCTTTTATAATTACACACCCCTCAGGAACATCTGCAAACATAATAAGTATGATCAAGTGGCTTATCAAACAAAAAATGGCTAATTTTAAGAAGGGATCAACGGGAGAGGAATTATTCATAAGAAGTAAAGAAAGACGAGATACAAAAGTATCACACACTAACCACTTGAGATAGGAAGTTTAGCTCTGGTATATGGAGTTATACCTTCCTTTCAATAGAAGTCGGCCTGGAAATCAATGGAAGCATTGTCAAACTTAGAAGCAACCTTATTAGCCTTTGCTTTTACAAACACATCAAAGCGCCTGTAGTGTCTTTGTTGAGAATATAATTAAATAATAAAAGTGTGTTTTCTAACAGCTTAAGCTTTTAGATGAGATGATCACACACTTCAACATGGTATCAGAGTTATTGGTTTTTTAGCCCTCTCTCTGAATGTTCTTCTATTTCAGTAACAGAAACTGAAAAAAAATAGAGGGATTGATCAAATGGTTGTTAAATCAACCATATCAGAAAACTGTCAAGTCTCATCTTTTTTTTTCTCCAATACTTTTTTTTGTGACAAAAAAAAAGGCTCATAATGGATGGATCATCTCAATCTATCACTTTAATTGGAGCAGACTAAAATGACTACCTTCAGTATCAAACATCAAGGCAACAATCATTATCTGCTTGCACAATACAACCAGATAACTCATTTGCTAATGTCGCACAATCTTCGTCTCAGGAACAACGGATTCTTGATTCTGGTGCTTCTGACCATATTTCAGCTAACAAAAACACTTTCTCTACTTTTACTACCCCTTCTACTCTCTCTACTGTTACTTTGGCGAATGGATGAGAGACAATTGTAAAAGGGATAGGTATAGCTCATCCTCTGCCTTCCATACCTTTAAAATCAGTCCTTTCTGCACCTGAATGTCCATATAATCTTATTTCCATTAGCAAATTAACCAAAAAAAAAATTGAAATGCATTGTAACCTTCTTTGATGATTCTGTTCTTTTGCAGGATCGGAGTACGGGACGAGTGATTGGAAAAGGACATGAGTCACAGGAATTGTACATACTCTCCATCCCAAAACCACATGTTGCTTTCACTTCTGTTGTTTCTTCTGAATTGCTCCATAGTCAATTCGGTCATCCAAGTCTCCTGAAATTGCAAAAGACGGTCCCCAATTTATCTAGTTTATCTTTGTTAGAATGTGAGTCGTGTCAGCTTGGTAAGCACACTCGTTCTTCTTTCCTAAAACGCGTCTATAATAGGGCTACCTCTATGCTTGAAAATCGTTCATTCGGATATATGGGGTCCAAGTCGTGTCAGTTCTTCCATAGGCTTTCATTGTTTTGTTACTTTTATTGATGACTATTCTCGGTGCACGTGGTTATTTTTAATGAATAGATCTGAGCTATTCTCTATCTTTCAGAAATTTCATGCTGAAATTCGCAATCAATTTGGTATTTCCATTAAGAAGTTAATCAGTGATAATGCCCGAGAATACTTCTCTACTTCTTTCTCTTCTTTTATGTCATCCCAGGGCATATTGCACTTGTCTTCTTGTGCACATACTCCTCAACAAAATGGAGTTGCTGAGCAAAAGAACAGACATCTAATTGAAAAAGCTCGAACATCGCTCATTCACAATCATGTCCCTTTACATTTTTGGGGTGATGTTATTATTACTGCTTGCTATTTAATCAATTTCATACCTTCATCTGTTTTGCAGTACCAGAGTCTTTACTCAGTCCTTATCCGGACCAAACTCCCATTTATTCTTATTTAAGTTATCATCGTTTGTCACCTTCATATCATGCCTTCCTTACTAGCTCATCATTAGTAAAAGTTCCTAAGACTGTGGCAAAAGTACTAGCTCATCCAGGTTGGCGTCAAGCTATGATTGAGGAGATAACTGCTTTGCATGATAATGGTACTTGGGAGCTTGTTCCTTTACCTAAAGGCAAAACCACAGTTGGTTGTCGTTGGGTATTCACAATTAAGATAAGTTCGGATGGAGCTACTGATCGTCTCAAAGAAAGACCGGTTGCTAAGGGATACACTCAGATTTATGGCATCGATTATGGACACTTTCTCACCAGTTGCCAAGATGGCTTCTATCCGTTTTCTCATCTCTATGGCAGCAATAAATCATTGGCCCCTTTTTCAACTGGATATCAAAAATGCATTCCTACATGGAAAGCTTGCTGAAGAGGTATATATGGAGCAACCACCAGGGTTTGTTGCTCAGGGGAGTCTAAACTAGTTTGTAAACTTCGTCGATCCCTCTATGGTCTCAGGCAGCTCCCAGAGCATGGTTTGTGGTTTTCGAGTTGTTGTCCAAAAGTTTGGAATGATCCGAACATAAGCTGATCACTCTGTATTCTATAGGCATTCATCTAATGGCAAACATATCTTTTTAACTCTTTATGTTGATGATATTGTTATCACAGGAGATGATTATTAAGGTATTGCTCAACTCAAACAACACCTCTCAAGTCACTTTCAGACTAAGGATTTGGGCAAGTTGAAATACTTTATGGGCATTGAAGTGGCACAATCTGGCCATGGTATTGCTATTACTCAAAGGAAATATGCCTTAGACATTTTGGAAGATGCTGGTATGTTGAATTGCAAACACGTGGACAGTCCAATGGATCCAAATTCTAAGCTTATTCCAGGACAGGGGAGCCTCTAAAAGATCCTAGCAGATATCGGAGACTTGTTGGCAAACTCAACTATCTTACGATAACACGACCAGACATCTCATTTGTTGTTAGTGTAGTTAGCCAATTTTTGCAATCACCTTGTGATAGTCACTGGAATGCAGTGATTCACATCCTGCGATATATCAAAAGCTCTCTAGGACAATGTTTATTGTATGAAGATAAGGGACACACCAACATTGTCGGATATTCTGATGCAGATTGGGCAGGATCTCCTTCTGACAGGCGGTCCACTTCAAGTTATTGTGTTCTAATTGGAGGCAATCTAATATCTTGGAAAAGTAAAAAGCAAGTTGTTGTAGCTAGATCAAGCGCAGAGGCAGAATATCTAGCTATAGCACTAGCTACACGTGAGCTTATATGGTTGAGACAACTTCTCCAAGAATTGAAGATGGGAGGAGTTGAGCTAATGACATTGATTTGTGATAACCAAGTTGCACTACATATCGTTTCTAATGCAGTGTTACATGAAAGAATGAAACACATTGAGATAAATTGTCACTTCATTCGAGAGATGATTGAGTCTGGATACATCACCACAAGTTTTGTCAACTCAAAAGATCAACTGACGGATATTTTCACAAAATCACTCGGAGGATCCAGAATCGACTATATTTGTGGCAAACTAGGAGCATATGACTTATACCCTCTAGCTTGAGGGGGAGTGTTAATTATGGTATATTTGGATAGTGTAGATATGAGAATCTTTAATTATGGTACCCTTCGGGGTGGCCCAGTGGTTTGGGCTTGGGACTTCCATGTTTGAGGTCTCAAGTTCGAAACCCCTTGCCAGCAAAAGCAAGGGGTTTGCCTTCTGGGTCGAGCTCGTCGCATCGGGCTTGCCTAGTGTGGGTTACCTCTCCTATGTGGTTTGCGAGCTATTGCATAGGGGCAGGGGTTTTATCCTGTGCGCACCCAAAGGGTAGCGGCTGCGGGTTTCCCTTGTCGTCAAAGAAAAAAATATATATGGTATGATTAAATAATCTAGATATGAGAATATTCTGTAATCTCTTTAATAAGGCAGGTAGGAGATTGTGTAATATTTTATTATCTTCTTTCTATATTTACATTATTTGTAACAACTATTTAATCCCATCAACTTGAGGGAATGACAATTCAATTTCCAATCTCTTCTTCTTCTTTTCTTCTTCTATTTTCTCAATGTCTATACCTTTTGGATTGAGTTGATTTGTAGTCTCGTTAATAGAATCTGAAAACAAAAGACCTGCTTCCTTACCCGTATTTGGTCAGTTGAGAATTCATAAAAACAGTCGTAAAAGGTTAACGTGGGTGCCTGATTAGTGTTACTGCTATACACATCTATGGATTGTGCTGTATTGATACTTGTGGTATTAGTGGAAGCAAATGCAAAATGCAGTTGCTATTGCTTGTCCACATCTCTGTTAAAGTTTTCTGTTGTAAAGCTGGCCTTTAGTTCTTCAAATGCCCTGCTTCGCTCTTTCTTTCTGAAAGCTGGCCTTTAGTTCTTCGGGCATTCGCTCTTTCTTTCTGAAATGATGATTTACTTCCTGTGTGCTTTATTAGGAAACCGTGACAATGATTATTTCAGAAATTCTGTTATATGATAGATTGACTAACTGATCAAAATATGATAAGATTAAATACCTTCCATATTTTCTACTATATGCAGGGTTATCATAGAGACGTTCTTGAGCGCTGGCTTCCCCCACCTCCACCTGGTGCTATTGCGGTTGTTCATCCTCCACCACCTGTAATTGATGAAACTCTGCCCAATGTTTCAGCATCAAGTTTTGTTACTAGTCCAGTCAAAAAGATACCCATGAAGCGTGGGAGAGAGGAAATCCAGATGTCATAGAAAAGTTATTCCGGGTAGTTAAGATCGTAACTTCTTATAATATTTATTTCGGTAAATTCTTATTCTTTTCTTCCTGAAGTTAAGGATATTGATTATAGGGTTAGAAAGGAACTGTGCAAGATGAGTTTTATAGGTCTTGTTTACAAGAAAAGGCGGTATTAAAATTTCTGTTGATTCTTTTAGGAGGTGACCAATTTATTATTTTTTGTTGTATATAATTGAGAGTCTAAAATAGTTATCAAATTACAGCCCATCATATATACTGAACATAAATTGCAAGCTTCCAGGTACCTTCTGTCCTTAGAACTGAGAAAGAAGAAATTCACTTTTATGGTGACCAAGTCTTAATTTTGTTATTGATAAGTAGTGCATTGCAAGTAATACTTTTGTTGTGCCTAAAAGCTAGCGATTTATGTTCTCACTTTAATTTGGGACTTTCATAATATGATAACAATGAAATGCTTCTCACCTCCATTCACTTACGCGCAGTCACTTCCACTCTCTCCAAGTCGTTTCTTCTTCCCCAATTCACTCTTCTCCCACGGTTTCCCCCATTTGTCTTCACTACAACCCCCTCTTCTTCTCCCTCTACACTACTCCTCTCCTCACAATTCACTCTGTCGATAATCCTTTCAATATTCATCGGAATTTCTCTATTTTAGCCTTTGACACTAAGAACAATGACGTATCATCGTCTTTAAAAGATGAGACTAAGGATGAGCTTGTTGTTGAAATCAACGCCGATGATATTGCGAAAAGTTCTACTACGGACGATCAGTATCCGACCGACTAATTTGAATTTGAGGAGTATGGCGCTTGAAAGAGCTTAATTTGTGAAGTTTAGAATGCTTTTTGCGCTTCCAAGAGATATCTGATCAGTTACAGAGTCGTTTCTTTTCAGGATTATCCCTACCTCAAATTTGTGAGAACCTCATGAAAGCCGCTTAAGATTCGCAAATCTCTGGTGTTTATCTACACATTGAACCTTTAGATTTGGTTGGGCAAAGTTGAAGAAATTCAATGAATACAATTCTTTGCTCATAGAAATGCTGAAAGGTTTAAGTTTGTCTTTCGACGTCTAATATGATAACAATGAAATATTAAAAGTGAAAGTTTTGAAGTGTTTTGAATTTGTCTTTCAAGTTTCGACGTCTAAACAATGTTTTTTTATGAGATAAACAGTATTATTTTATAAATTAAGACATCCCATATATTAAGTTTATCCGACTTTTTATATATAATTTATAGAATATGGTGAGAATATTATCCTTAATCCTTATTTCAATAATAAAACAAGTGGTAAATGTGAGTCATGTTCCCAAGTCAATCATAACCTACCATCCCAGTATTCATCACTTTGCTATCATTACTTTCTTATTACTAGTTGACAATACAGTTCTCTACTCACAATGCGTGAGTAGAAAAGAAAGTGAATACTTGATATTAGTTCAACATCAACCTACACATAGTTATTAACCAAAAGCCCTGATAACATAAATAAGAATATTTTATAAATTGGGATATTTCATGAAATTATTTTATATGTTTCATATGCAATAACAATTAATTCATAAAATATTTTGAGAATATTATGAAAAACTACATATTTAGACATACTTCCATACCATAAATATATATTTTACCACTACTTTAAAAATATTATATATAATACCACTTTTTAATAATTATACCATATATTTTAAAAAAATTAAACTTGATACACAATTCCATTAAATATGTTAAACTAATAATTATCCTAAGATTATACCTCCTTAATGATTGACTTTTTACAATTCAAATCAGTTTCTCTCTTTTCAACACAACCATTTCCCTCTCCAATCCTACGTCTCCCTTGTATCTCAACCCACATCTGCACGTTATTCTCCTTCATCCTCATTACCCCCTTCTTCACAACCAATTCAATACATCTTTGCTTGTAAGAATTTCAGAACCAACTCTACATAAGCAACATTATATATAGAGGTAAAGTAAAAGAAAAATCAGTTAATGTATCTTTTTTTGACATCATCTTCATGTATCTGATTCAGAGATATAGTAGTTTCAAAGTTCAAATTTAGGAGTTTTTCATTGGTTGACTTTGTTAGTTCTCCATACTATTTTAATGGGTGATAATTCACAAAATAATATGAATCTTGTTAAATTTGTCGTTGATTAACATTGAATTGTTGATAAAAAGGACTTTTTATTTGTATCTTTTCATTAACAATTTTGCAATGGTTGCAGGTTCTGACTATTCATCTTCCAACATTCGAGTGGGAAATAGATCTAAGTTTAGGAACGATCCAATTAAAATGGTTGAAATACGTCAAGCCTTAATTAACAGTTCAGATACATGCTCAATGCAACAAGACCCATTGGAATCTGACCAAATACGTTTTTAAGACCACACTAATTAGCCAACCACTTTCTAGTTCATAATGAATAAACCCCTGGATGAAGAAAAAATATCCCCTCCCTTTTTACTAAACCATGGGAGCCCCGAGTAATTTACCGGATAAATTGTGTATTCCACGATCAAGACAATTGACTGAATCCCGTGAAACCATTTCACAGAAGTTTAATGATATCTTCTTTTTATAAAGCAAATCGACTTCGATTCTTGAATAATCCACAACACTTCTGCTCCACTAAGGATGGAAGTAGGCCCAGTCCAAGCTTGTGCAGTTAAGGTTGTTGTACACGACATGAAAGTGGTCACTATACTGGGGGGCAAGATATGACCGCAACTTAAGAAACAAGTACCCTTGAAAAGACTTGTCACGCTAAGTGAGTGTAACTAGTCAATTCCCATTGTCCTGTGGCGGGGGTAATAATCATTCTATATTGTTGGGCTAAATAGCCCTTTTCCCAGCCCGAATTTAGTTTATTTGCTGCTTGGCGGAAGCTTACTTGCAAGCACATCATTGTTTACGATTCGGGTATTTAAGCATATATTGTGTTGAATAATCTTTTATATGAATTTGGATTTGTAAAGTATTATATGGATATGACTTTCTTATGTATCTTCAATTTCAATATAATTATACACTATAGAGTAAAACTGTTGAACTTTTTATAAAACACAAATTACAGATACATAAGAATGTTAACACAGAGTACCACATTTCTTATGTTTTACATGAGTTCGAGTTGTTTGTAAAAAATCCCCCCGTTCATGCTTTGTGTATCGTTAGTTCTGCAAATGAAGACGTTGTTCAAAAAATTAAGGATAATCTTATTGTTGAACAACTTGACATGTTCAGGCAGATATGTTTTGGTATGTATTTGGATATTCCAAATTGCACATTTCAAGCACAATTACACCGTTGCTTGATGACACTCAAAGTTTATCAAGAAAATAAAGATGAATTTTGGCTACGTGTAATGTAACATCCGGCAAGTTGAAATAACTATGAAGAGGTTTAAAAATCGGAAATAGTCATTTTTTGAAGGAATTCTAAAATCCGGAAATTTGGCTAAGTGTAGAAATCAGTAAGTTTTGGCCAACTTTGAGCAGTCATAACTCCTAGCTCAGGATTATTTAGGAGTAGTTCCAGTTATGGTTGTGAATCTTGTGGAATGATCTTTCCAACGCCACCGAGTTTTCTCGATTCCGAGTTCGTATGAGCGAGTTATGCCCGTTGAAAGTTGGGAAGTTGGCAGGGAATCCGTCCGGAAATTTTAAGGGCATTTTGGTCTTTTCCCTAGCCATTTCTTTTGGGATTATATTGTTGTGTTAGGCTGATATTTGAATCATTTTGTCCCATTTTAAGAGAGTAAAAGCTAGGGCTTGAGAGTGAAGAAGAGAAGAAGAAGAAGAGAAGAAAGAGGAGATCAACAAGTTTCCGTCAAAGATCGTCGTCGATATCGTCGGGGGTGATCCCTACTAGGTATGTGAGTTCTTATTGTGGGTTGATCCTTTCCCCCACACACCCAACTCATTTTATTATTGAGAAAGAGGATTAGTTGTGTTGTTGAAGTTGATGGTTGTGTTGTTGATATTGTTGATTGTGTTGTTGAAGTTGATGGTTGTGTTGTTGATATTGTTGATTGTGTTGTTGAAGTCCCTTGTGATTTGGGACATGTTTCCGGTTGGTTTTTGAGTTGTAATCTGTTGAATATTAAGGGATTTATGATTCTAAATGTTTGGGGCTGGAAACCTTGAAGTTTAGAAGGTTTAGAGTTGGAGTAAAAAAGGAGAAAAGTCGAAGTTGTCGGAGAAAAGGGGTGGCGCGTCGCGCCTTGCAGAGCGCCCCAAGAAGTGCTCTGGCCTTCACCCCTTGGGGCGCCGCGCCATGCAGAGTGCCTCAGCTGGCCCTCTGAGTTTCAAGGGCTGGCGCTCCGCGCCTTGCAGAGCGCCAAGGACACCAAGTTCCCCCTTTCTTTCCACACTTTTTCATGCATGTTCCTAGGTATTGTACCTATGTTTCCTAGTTGTTTCCAACACTCCAAAGTATTTCTAAACATCCCAAACTCATTTGAATACGTGTGATCATATACCTTGAATCCATAGTTCAATCCGAGGCAAGTTAGGATCGAAGTCAAAGTGAACTTAGAGTCAAGTCAAGTAAAGTTAAGTAGTAAGTCCAAGCAAGTCCTCCAAGCTTTTCAAGAGTCGTTATTGAACGTTTTAACTTCGTTTCAAGTTTCAAAGTCAAGCAAGAGTGTAGAGTTCCAAGTTAAGTAAAAAGTCTCGAGTTTCAAGTTAAGTCAAGAACATAAAGTTGAGTCCTTTTCTCAAAAGCTACTAGGGAACTAAGTATTCCCAAAAGGGTTTGTAAATGTTTTTACATTTGAGTGAGAAGGGAACCATGTTTTCCAAAAGAGCCTTCTTGGCCAAGTTTTGAGCAATTATCTCAATTAAAGAAAGATGTGTTCAAAAACACTTATGAGCCAAAGCATTTTTGGGAGTAGTATTGAGCACCGAATTGGGGACACGAGTTCATATTAACTCAACTCTCCATAAGAACCATGCGCCAACATGGGACTTGACGTATCATTCTTTATAGATGATCACGTAAGATTAGGCTAGTGGATCCACTAAGCAAAAGTAAGGTCCTTTATCACGGCAAGGTATAGGATGGTCCTTGGGCAACGTGAGGTAAAACGTTGTACCACCACTAGGGCTCATAGTGGTGGTTGTCGGTTAAAGAATCTCCCACTAAAGTTATACTACTTTTATATAAATAAAGTTGAGTTGTTATTGCTTTAATCATTAACGAACTAAGTTGTTTGCAATGTTTTAAAAGCTTTATCTATCGCATGTGTCTTATTGTTATATATATATATATTGAGTTCAGTTAAGTTATTCTTGAGTCGTACAGGGCCAAGGTAACTGTTCTCTTGTATTCCTTTCAAGCTTAAGTCGTGGTTTAGCTTTCCAGCTCGCATACTCGTACATTCCATGTACTGATGCCAGTTGGCCTGCATCTTATTATGATGCAGATACAGGTACCCCGGATCAGCATCCTGCACGTCGTTGATCCAGCTGAGCACTCCAGAGTCAGTGGTGAGCCTCATTGCATTCCAGAGGACTCAATTATTTTGTGTACTTAGTTTTGTTCTATTAGGATGTTGCGGGGTCTGTCCCAACATCCATCTCAGTATATTAGAGGCTTCATAGACAGTCAGTCAGTTAGTTTTGAGTCTCTCTTCTATATATGTATGTAAATATCTATTTTGAGATTCGAGATGCCCTTGTGGCCAGATTTTTATAAGTTAAGTTGTTGTGTAAACTTGCATTGCATTAAGTTATTCTGTTGAGTTAGGTTTCCACTGAAATAAGAAAGCCAGGCCAAGGGTTCGCTTGGGGCCAGCAATGGCCTCCGAGTGCCGGTCCCGCCCAGGGTGTAGGCTCGGGGCGTGACATGTAAATGGATCTATCCTTCGTTTCACTATTGTTGAGTTTGCTCTGATTATCGGGCTCAAGTGTAACGGTAATGAAAAAGATTTTGCGGCTAATGTTATTTCTAATAACAGGCTCCTAGTTGACTATTTCTATGACGGTACAAATGTTAGGAAGGAACACCTTATCAAGTGCTTTGATGATAAGAGGTAGGGGAGTAACGATGAAGATGCCATCAAGATTTCGATATTGTATTCATCCACAATTTCATCTTCTCCCAACATAATGATGCTCTCATTCCTACAAGAGATTTTTTTATCGTTGATAATGGTACATACGAACAGTTTCCATGGAGAAAATTGCCATTCAAACTTTTGATGACATTATATAGGCGTAAAATGAACTTTAGTAAGAAATTGTATCGCCTTCTGGGAATCTGATAAAGAATCTGACTTTAAAATTTCTTAGAAGACACTTTATTTTTGTCCAAATCATTGTTCCCTACGACAAAGATATAATTGTGAACATACATTGTGATAGTCAACCTGCAATGTGAGGGGCTAAGACTTGGGAACATTATGAATGATGAAAAATCTCATCACATACGATGAGTTAATATCTCAGATGATCATTCAACTATGCACTCTTTGTTGGGGTTTATTTGCCCTGATTTCTTACCATAAATAGGTTTTCCTTTTAGGAAAATGTTTTAATAATTTACTAGTCCTTTTCTTGTAGGAAAGGTTTAGGACTCTATAAATATAGACTTGTTCCTTCTAACTTAATTAGCATTCACAATGTAGTCTTAAGGGCTTTGAGAGTTTTAGTTAGGGGGAGAATTTGTGGGTCACAAGCTTGATACGTTATCACCTATGTAAACCTCCCATGTATTTCGAGTGAATTGGTTGAGGTTGTTTCTCTCTATATTTTGTACTCTCATATTTATAGTGGATTGCTCATCTCCTTTGTGGACATAGGTCGATTGACCGAACCATGTTAGATCTGTCTTTTGGTGAGTTTCTCGTTTGTCTTCTTACTCGTGGTCTTTCGAGGTTTGCTTTGCTAGCTTCCACATTACACCTACTTATTTTCGGTCCTAACAAGTGGTATCAGAGCCATGATTCAATGATTGAACCACGTTACAGATGAGTGTTCATCTTGGCGGGTGTAGTTCTAGCCGCAACTTTTTTTATAGTAATGAAAATCTTTGTTGGAGAAATTGTTTCAGAAAGGTTCTCTGTGTCGAGACGTAGATTTGATGAAGGAGATTATGGAGAAGAGATGCAAGATCCTAAAGATTATGTGAAGAAGGTGGACAAATTTGTTTTATCAGAAATTCAGGCCAAGGGGGAGATTTGTTGGGGTTTATTTGCCCTGATTTCTTACCATAAATAGGTTTTCCTTTTAGGAAAAGGTTTTAATAATTTACTAGTCCCTTTCTTGTAGGAAAGGTTTAGGACTCTATAAATATAGGCTTGTTCCTTCTAACTTAATTAGCATTCACAATGTAGTCTTAAGGGCTTTGAGAGTTTTGGCTAGGGGAAGAATTTGTGGGTCACAAGCTTGATACGTTATCACTTGTGTAAACCTCCCATGTATTCCGAGTGAATTGGTTGAGGTTGCTTCTCTCTATATTTTGTACTCTCATATTTATAGTGTATTGCTCATCTCCTTTGTGGACGTAGGTCGATTGACCGAACACGTTAAATCTGTGTCTTTTGGTGAGTTTCTTGTTTGTCTTCTTACTCGTGGTCTTTCGAGGTTTGCTTTGCTAGCTTCCACATTACACCTACTTATTTTCGGTCCTAACACTCTTCTCTCAGAAAGTCACTCAACTTTCAGTTTTAACTCAAAAGTCACTCAACTTTGAATTTTATCTCAAAAGTCATTCAACTATCCACTCTTCTCTCAGAAAGTCACTCAACCTATTAAATTGTTATTTTAATTAAAATTTGTTAATATAAATTGTTTATATAAAAAACCAAAATTTTAAAAAATAAAAAATACCATTTAAACCATTTAGTTATCCACCCACATGACCCGACCCGCTAAAAATATAACATTGACCCATTTTATTGACTCTTTCTCCTCCTCTTGTGCGTTTTTTTCTAGTTCGCCATTGATATTTCTTCTTCCTAGATCTTTTAGGTAGCTCTTTTAGTTAGGTTTTAATTTAGGCATCTCAATTTCAAGCTCTATATTAGGTAGGAAATTAAAGGAATTTGATGGCATAATTTTTTTTTCCCATATTATTTCTCAATTCCTTTGTCAGATTTAGACAATGTCCCATCATCGTGATATGAAGTTCTGTTTGTCGCAGGGCCACACCATGATTTGATTGATCCCATGATGAACAAGACTAAACCGTGCAACGTAGCTGTTTTAGGATCATTTGGCAATAGCAGCAACAGGATTGCAAGCTAAAGGACTGGGGAGATGAGTTGGAGCCATTTATTTGAGATTAAGTTGTTTTCCTTGATTCAGTACATCTTCAAAAGTTGAACTTTGGACTATAAAGAAAGATGCCTAAATCAAAATAGAGGAAGAGGAGAATCCATTGAGATTTCTACATAATATAGAGCGTGAAGTCGAGATGCACAAATTAAAACCTAGCTAAAAAAGGAAGAAGAGGCAGCAACAATGGAGAACGAGAAAAAAATGCAGAGCAGATGAGGAGAAAGAGTCATAAAGAGAGGGAATAATTTGGGAGAATAAGGCCAAAATAAAATGGGTCATATTATATTTTTTAATGGGTCGGGTCAAGTGGGTGGATCACTAAATGGTTTAAATGGTATTTTTTTATTTTTTTAAAATTTTAGTTTTTTATATAAATAATTTATACTAGCAAATTTTAATCAAATAGATTGAGTGACTTTGTGAGAGAAGAGTGGATAGTTGAGTAACTTTTAAGTTAAAATTCAAAGTTGAGTGACTTTCTGAGAGAAAAGTTGATATTTGAGTGACTTTTGAGTTAAAATTAAAAGTTGAGTGACTTTTGAGTTAAAATTAAAAGTTGAGTGACTTTCTGAGAAAAGAGTGCATAGTTGAGTGACTATTTGAAATATAACTCCGTACGAATAAGAAATAATTGTTAGATTACTACTTTATTGAAATTATCGCAATTGACTAAATCACTATAGAAGAGATATTTTAGTGTCAATAATTACCACAAAATCATAATATATAAAGTCAAAATATAATGTGGACACTTAAAAAAAATATCTAATTAGAGAGAGCAGCTGAAAAATCAACAAAGAATAAAATGAAACTATGATCAAAAATAAATTAATATGACGGTAATTCTGATCTATCTAAAAGACTAGAAATTTCAAGATCTAAATTCAAGAAGTCTAATATAGTTATAATTAAATATTCGAATATTATAACTACCTATCCACGATAAGGTCACATGTAATTGATGTATTTTCACTTCTTACGATGAGTTACATGAAACTAGTTAAATTGAACACATGCTATATAAATAGTTATTTAGAAGAAGAAAAAAAAGAAGATAAAACTTGAAAGAAATAAAAGAACAAAACGTACGTAATTATATTCAACTTTAAGCCATAATAGGTGTTTTTCAATTTACATATATACAAGTATAAAAGGAGCATATGACTGGGAATCACAGTTCATTCATGATGATGCGAACAATACAAATACAAATCACAAATTTATTTAAGAAAACACACTTCTAAAATACATGAACAAAAATAAGATTTTTAACTTGAGCATACCCTTCTTTTAAATTTTGATTTACGAAATAACAATCGACGTATTTCTATTTTACAACCTTTTTTAACTACTACTAGCTTTTTCACTCGATAAATTAGTTTTTAGATCTCTGTCAAGTTTATAGAATGAATTTTGAGACCTCCTTTCCACTTTTTGTTCCAAACTTCATACAATCCAAAATAAATCTTATCAACATTGTTCCCCTTCCCTTTTGTTATCATAATAGTTTTTGATATCATCTTTTTTACATTAATCTCACTTGTCAAATTCAGCTTTCTCCATTGAGTATTATCTCCCCATTTAGCCATAAGATAAACAGGCGAATCGCTCCAACCAAATGCATCAGTCATCAATGACACTGTAAATTCAATGTCGTATGACATTTTCTTTGCTATATTAATATTGTCGATGCAGCCAGTTACCTCCAGCCAATTTACTTGTATAAGTTCTGAACCATCTTTTCTGTAATTCAAATATATTTAATGACAATGTCAACCAATTTACAATTGTAAGGTAGTATATAACACTATTAAATAAATAACATAAACTCGATGGATCAAGCATAAAGGAAAGTAATAATGGGAGAAACAAGAATTGCAATATTGGAAGAAATTATGAATGAAATTTCCTGTACCTTTTCTGTTTTAGAGAATGTATGATTGCCTTGATAATGAAGAGATTTTGAAGCCATTTAATTTGCTATATAAGTTGAATTATTAAAGAATATTGTAGAGATTTGAGTGCCTTATAATAATTTGGGCTACAAAAATCAGATATATATAGATATAGAAATGGAATCAAATCAAACGTATTAAGAGACATTTAGCATAGAATATCAACCAATCAAATGGAATAAAATATCATGTCTTATATTCTAATACTTTGGCATGCATTTTTCTACAAGTTGTTTTAAGGAAACGTTTTACTCCTTATGGGATTTGGCTTACCTTACTCAATGGAGTAGCTTGGATACGGGTTCGACTAAACTTAATAATTTTATTCAAGTAGTATATTTATGTTTAAAATAATCATCAAATATATGTATAATAAATTTAGAACTCAATTATTATTAATGAAAGTCGTTATTTTAGAATTCAGAATCCATAGAATTAAAATTGTAACTCTACTCAAATTTACCAGTTATTTTAAACGCGGAAAATGATAGGACCGACAAAAACAAAGTTAAAAATATAATCCATACTATAATGAGTTGTCAAAATTGAATGCATGAAGCTAGAGATTGAGGCCAATTGAATAATATAATATGCCCACTACAAATTTGGCATTGTATATTATTCTCACACGGTGAATATTATATACAGTACTATATATGGTTTCCATTGCTTAATTAGTTCACATATTCTACTTTTACAACTTTTTTTCATTTCTTTTTTTTTAATAAACTATCACTTGATTCTAGTCAGCCCAAATTACCTCGATTTAATTGTAGTTAAATTTGACTTCTCTACTTAATCTTATAATGGTTTTTAAAATTCACTTTTTTTTGCTTTAATTAAGCTTTGACCTGGAAGATATTAATTAATATAAGATATTTGGTGATAATCAATTTATACCTAAACCGACAAAAAGCATAATAAGTGAGGGGCCTAATTAAGTTAAACAAAACATGGTCAAAATTCCTATTATTAAATTAATTAGTTGGATTCATGATAATGTTTTAAATGACGAAAGAAGTGATTGTGCATTTCCTTTAATATTTGCTTATTGGCATATATTTATTCCAAAAAAGTGTGATAGTTCAATGAATACAACAACAGTAGAGTAGGTCTAGTTTTATCTTAATTTCATTATGTGAAATCAGTATTTGAAAATCATAAATATTTGAATTTTAAAGTAGTAAGAACTCCAGTTGATTTAATTAAATTAAATTCTTGTAAAGAATGATGGCCAAACCAAGTATATATCAATTGAAATAAGTTTAAATGTTGGGAAAACATAATGAATTGTATACTACATGGTATAGTAATTGGCCAAAAAGTAAAGTAAATAAATAAAGTAAACCGATCAAATTTATTGGAGGATAATGAAATAAGGCATGATGCGTAATTGAAAATTGAAATATACAAGATTATTCTTAATTTGCATGACAACGTTTCTGCGAGGGATATAGTGTTGCAAATTGAATCACCAGGTCAACTGAAACAAACTTCATAAGTGAATGTACGTTTTTTTATCATTGATGGAGCAATATCATAGAAAATGTTCAAGTAAACGTGCATATATCACCCACTCTACAATGGAGTTTGTATTCATAACCTTTAGACAAATCTGATGAAGAATCTGACTTCAAATTTAATATCTTCGAAGTCCAAATCATTGTCCTCTCTAGACATACATTGTGATAGCCAACGAGCAATAGGAGGGGCTAAGACTTGGGAACATTATGAATAATGGAAAATCTCATCACATACGACAAAAATATTAATTGTTAGTTAACTACTTTACTGGAATTATCACAATTGACTAAATCATTATAATTAGAGATATTTTAGTGTCAGTACTTACCACAAAATATTTTATATGTATAATATATAAAGTCAAAAGATAATGTGGACGCTTAAAAAAATATCTAATTAGAGAGAGCATTTGAAAAATCAACGAAGAATAAAATGAGATTATGATCAAGAATAAATTGATATGATGATAATTCTGATATATCTAAAAGATTAGAAATATCAACATCTAAGTTCAAGAATTCAAATAAAGTTATAATTGATTGTTCGAATATTATAACTATCTTTCCAGGACAAGGTCACGTGTAATTGATGTATTTTCACTTCTTACGATGAGTTACATGAAACTAGTTAAAATGAATGCATGTTAAATATATAGTTATTTCTTATATAAAAAAAAAAGGGATAAAACTTGAAAGAAAATTAAAGAACAAACGTAATATTCAACTTTAAGCCATGATAGGTGTTTTTCAATTTGTATATTCAAGTATAAAAGAAGCATATGACTGGAATTACAGTTCATTCATGATGCGAGCAATACAAATACTAAACACAAAATTTATCTAAGAAAACACATGACTTCTAAAATACATGAACAAAAATAAGATCTTTAACTTGAGCTTTCCCTTCTTTTAAATTTTGATTTACAGAATAACAAAAATCGACGTATTTCTATTTTACAACCTTTTTGTAGTATTGCTAGCTTTTTTACTCAGTAAATTAGTTCTTAGATCTCTGTCAAGTTTATAGAATGAATTTTGAGACCTCCTTTCCACTTTTTGTTCCAAACTTCATACAATCCAAAATAAATTTTATCAGCATTGTTCCCCTTCCCTTTTGTTATCGTAATAGTTTTTGATATCATCTTTTTGCCATTAATCTCACTTGTCAAATTCACCTTTCTCCATTGAGTATTATCCCCCCATTTAGCCATAAGATAAACTGGTGAATCGCTCCAATCAAATGCATCAGTCATCAGTGACACTGTAAATCCAACGTCGTATGACGTTTTCTTTGCTATATTAATATTGTCAATGCAGCCAGTTACCTCCAACCAATTTACTTGTATAAGTTCTGCACCATCTTCTCTGTAATTCAAATATATTTAATGACAATGTCAGCCAAGCCAATTTACAATTGTAAGGTAGTATATATATATATATAGTAAATTTCTATAACTTAGATTTGGTACACCAATTAATTCTTACTCGTATTTGGGTAACTTCCAAAAGCGTTGATCATTTCCCCAAACAATATTAAGAGCTTTCGGATAAATTATATAACCCTGCAAACAACAAAATAAACGCTTTAAAAAAAAAACATAAACTCGAGCATAACTAAGTATAATGGGAGAAACAAGAATTGCTATATATAGATATTGGAAGAAATTAATTAATGCATGAAATTTGCTGCACCTTTTCTGTTTTAGAGAAAGTGTGATTGCCTTGATAGTGAAGAGATTTTGAAGCCATTTAATATTTGCTATATAAGTTGAATTATAAAGAATGTGAAGATTTGAGTGCCTTATAATATTTTGGGCTACAAAAATCAGATATATATAGAGATAGAAAAAATTTCATGCATGCATGCAATAACCTAAAGAAGGAAATGGAATCAAGTCATGACACGTAAGACCTTGCGCATTTAAGCTAAAAAATGTCCACAAACGGATTTTCAGGAAGATAGAATATATGCACATCGTGTCCCTAGCTTGAACATTAAAGATGATTGGACAAGGAAAAAAATATACTCCAAAGTCGACATCTTAACTATAATTAGTTGTCAAAAGTTGAATGCATGAAGATAGAGATTGATTCCAAATTGATAAATATTCTCATGATGCGGTAAGAATATTAGAGTACTATATTATATCGTTTTCATTTCCATTTTTTGTTCCAAACTTCATACAACTCAAAATAAATCTTATTGATATTGTTTCCCTTTCCTTTTGTTATCGTAATAGTTTTTTATATCATTCTTTTGTTATTTATCTCACTTGTCAAATTCACCTTTCTCCATGGAGTGTTATCTCCAGGGGGGACCTACAGAGGGAGTCGGTTCATATGAACCCACTTCGTTGAAAAATAACATCGTATATATATATATATATATATATATTTGATCAGTTTATAAAATTTTATATGTATATATTAACTTTTGAACCCACTAACACAAGTGTGACCCTTGGCAGAGTGGTGAAAAGGGTTCAATTTTCCCAGCCAGCATAAGGTCGAATCCTGGCCTGTTGCCACATTTTAGTTTTATTTTTTATATCTTGAACCCACTTCGTGAAAATCTTGGGTCCGCCACTGGTTATTTCCCCATTTCGCCATAAGATAAACTGGCGAATCGCTCCAACCGAACGCATCTGTCATTAGTGACACGGTAAATCCAACATCAAATGATGTTTTCTTTGCTACATTAATATTGTCAATGCAACCAGTTACCTTCAGCCAATTTATTTGTATAAGTTCTGCCCCATTTTTTCTGCAATTCAAATAAATTTAATAACAATGTCAGCCACTTTACTTGTAAGGTAGTAGCACACATTTAATTTCTACAACTTAGATTTTGTACACCAATTAATTCTTACTCGTATTTGGGTAACTTCCAAAAGCGTCTATCGTTTTCCCAAACAATATTAAGAGCTTTCGGATAAACTATATAACCCTGCAAGCAATGAAAATAACACTATTAAATTTTTTAAGAGAAAAACATAAAAATGCCAGAAGGAAAGTTACGTAAAAGGCCAAAAGGAATGTCACATGATAGATGACCTAAGGCCATAGCTAAGACCTAAGTTATCGTTAAACAAAAATGCATATCTGAAACTTTAATCATGTTGCGTATCTGGTAAATAGCACTGTCCAAATAAGATATTTCGTGAAAACTTTATATTTTTTTAAGGAAATATTTTAGTTATTCATTATTGGATTACTCAATGCAAATATGAACTAATTAGAGTCTATGGGCGGAGCTAGTAGCCAGTTGGATACGAGTTCAACCGAAACCAATAGCTTTTACTCTAAATCTCAAATAATATGTACTAAAAAAAACTCATTAATCAAATAGCTTTTACTCATTAATATACTATAATTTATCAAAAATTGAATGCGTAAAACTAGAATCCTCCTTTGTTTTTGTAATTGATTCTAGTTACTTCGAGTTAGGGGTGTACATGGCCGGGTTGGTTCGAGTTTTTCAAATATCAAACCAAACCATTTGTGTCGAATTTTTAAATTTATAAACCAAACCAAACCAATAAAACTCGGGTTTTTCAACCTCGGATTTTTTCGGGTTTTTCGGTTTTTGGGGTTTTTTCGATAAAGTATTCATACAAACATATAATTTACTTGTATTTCAAATATTTCTTTAGTCCTACCAAAATACAACTATCTAAGGTGTTTCTTAAAAAGAAACACAAAATATGATATGATTAATGACACTAAAATATCCAACAAAAATAATAATAATGAAATCGCGTAAAACAAATATTGCAAATTAACAAGTCATAAGTAAAATGATCATAATTTAAAAGTACTAAATCATGCTAAAACAAGTTCAATAAGTATTAGTTACATGACTAAATATTAAAGGAAATTAAAATTAGATTATGTATTTTAATTGTCTAAACCAATGCAAAACTAAAGAACAAATATTCAATATTATTGTCATTTTTAGTGTTGAATTGATTTTCTTTTTGCATTAGTATTAATTTAATTTTGATTTAAGCTTTATTATAATTACAAACATCTGTGGACTATAATCTTTATTGGACCATTCATAATTCTAAGTTTCAAACTTGAAATAATATATTAAAAAGATAAAAACTATGAAAAAGTATAAGAAATATTTAAAAAATATATCAAAGTAAATATTTTTATGTATAAAATAAATTTTAAAATTATATATATAATGTCGGGTTGGTTTGGTCTCAGGTTGGTTTTTTTTAGTTAAAACCAAACCAACCCAAATATAGTCGGGTTTTTTTTCCAATACCAAACCAAGTCAAACTAAACCACTAGTCGAGTTTCTTTTTCGGTTTGACTCGGTTTGCGGTTTGGTTCGATTTTCGATTGGCCCCTACCTCGAGTTAATTAATATGTAGTCCAAATTTGACTTTTCTACTTAATCCAATACGTAATGGATTTTTTTAAAATTTACTTTTTTTCTTTAACTATGTTTACTTATTTATATTTATGGAATCCGACTTGATCACATGAGGCAAATAATCAACTTTATAACTAAGCCGACAGAGAGCATAATATAGCGAAGGGGCTAAGTTAAATTTGACCAAATTAAAGGGCCAAAATTCCTCTTATTAAATTAGTTGAATTAAAGGTAAATTTTTTTAATAATGAAAAAAAAAAGAATATGGAGTTGCTTTACAATATTAGATATTGTTCAAAGAACACAAGAACAATATTTAGATTAGTGGTTTAAAGATGATATATAGTTCTAGAGAACACGCTGATGATTAATAAAAACGTGTTCATGAAAGCAAAAGTTGATGCACTTTGTTAATTGACATAGAACACCAAATGCTTCATGATGCCTTAATGTTATGTAATGTTTTTCTTATCAATCAACATATCTACTTTATTTCCTTCTTTTTTTTAAAAACTACTTTAAAATATTTTATTTGAGCCAAGAGAGTCTATCAAACATAAATTAAGATTTAAAATCAAATAAATTATGTAAAGAACTAAAATAAAAATGATAAATTTGGACGCTAGAAGGAGGGCTTGAACCTCCGACCTTGTGGTTAACAGCCACACGCTCTAACCAACTGAGCTATTCCAGCTTGTTTGACAAGGAATTGTTTTGTTCATTAAAATAACCAATTAATGTTGACTAGGCACAAAGTTTAAGAATAATAGGAAATCTATTCGAACTCGAGGTCTAAAATAAGTCATAAATATTTGTATAATTAAAAATAAATGATAAATGAGGGAGTATAGCATTTCGATTTGACATAACCAAACAAATCTATTAATGAGTACTATTACAAACTGCAATTTCTGTAAACATAGTTCGTACAGAATCTGCCCAAATTGCATATGCTGCAATCGCTGAAAAAATTACCAAAAATCTTGGCCTATTAAAAACATAACAATGTACCCTTTATTAGCCAGCTGGTTCGTCACTCTATTTTGCTCCCTAAATATGAGTAAATGCTGGAAACCCATATTTTTCTTATATACACATAGGGTGTGCTTAGGAAATCATATTCTAAAGAATGTTTTCTAATATCATTATATTTGGTTTTGGTTGGTCAAAATGTTTTGAAAAATATTTTGGTTCTTAAAAATAAGAATAATTACTTCCCTAGTGACATTCACACTCGCATTGGTAGTCTGATCCCTACACTCTTAACACATGACCCCATCCCTTATATCCTACATCCTCACCACACCATCCTTCATAGTATTTGAATATACTGGTGTACAAATATTTTTTGTCTACTTACCAAATACTTAAAACTAAGTAAGAAAACCAGGTACTACTTGTTATGTCACATAAAATGGGTATAAATCTATGACTATACCTCAAGAATGTACAATCTTACAGAAACGAAGGGAATTTTTTGAGATATACGAAATGCATGTGTTAATATGTTAGCGCTTGTACATGTTAGACACATGATAAATGGAGTCCTGATACTATAGATAGATAATGAAGAACGCTTTCCATAAACTGGAAAAGAGCATAAACGAGCTCAAAATGTACTGCTCATTGTGGAGGTTATCTCCTCATATTGCCAATTTATAGCTCTAATTCTTGATCGATTGATGCAGCTTCCAGGTCTTCAAGACCGACTGGTTGGTGCAGCTGCATTGATGAAACACAAGTTTAATATAGGCTCAACGGAAGACTACATTGCTAGGTACTCAAACCAGCATAAATAAGCATGTAACAATGATAAAGAGTCCATATAAATGCATCCAGACCATTTTAATTGCAGCTCCTACATTGACTTCCTCTATATACATTAGCGTTTATAAGCATTTATCAGAGGAAAGACAACTAAAGAGAACCAAAATTAGCCAAATATTTGGTCGCAGATTTGAGACTACTGGTGCTTATTTGATACTGTAACAACTCAAGTTACCAACACAACAATGATATGTATTATAATCGCTGAAGAACACAAAATACAATTGAGAAATGGAAACAACAAGCTAATAACAACTAACGTCCTTAAATCTAAACTGAGAAGGTTAACCGAAGGGGAAGAAGAACAGAAAACATAGAGATAGATAGAAGGGGATGAGAAACTCGACTAAGAATGGAGATGAGAGAATCAGACTCTTTACTCAACAATTTGCATAATCCTTGAATCACATACCACTACCCTTTTTGATGGAACCATTCCCATGCCCACTTCTCAACCGGATCCAAAATTAACCTGACCCTATTGCTTGTTCTAGGCCCAATAGCTCTTGTCAGCCCAATAACTACTTTTGCGACCCTGGTATCCACATTGGGCTGGACTTGGTTCATACAAGATACTCCTCCCAACAAAACCAAGTAAGATGGATTAAAAAAGTAGTCAAACTTTGGAGAGGTAAAATAGCTGACTCGATGATGCATGTTTGGTCATGAAAGCCACAATCTGAAAAACATTTTAGGCAGCCAGGGTGTCATGCAAAGCAGGTACCATAGTCAGTAGAAACTGTTGTTGTCTAAGGAGCAGCTTTCATATGAACACTTGCTTTAGCAACTTAACAGAAAATCAAACAGATAAATAGCAGGAAAGGCATCTCCAGATAACTGGGATCAAGAAGAAACATGCTGCTGTTGCAACAGAAAATAGGTGGAAGGCACGCAAGGAAGCATCATTTTCTGAGGGAAGAGAATCATGGATCCACAATGTTATGTTTTGGAACTTTGCCTTCATCTCCCAGCAACTTGAATCTTCCTCGGACCTTTTTCTTTTCTCAACAGGCATTTTCTTTCCCAAGACGAACCCTGAAGAAGCAAGAAAAATGGTTTCAAATAACACAAAGTTAAGTAGATTAAGAGGTCCCAATATAAATTTGAACTACAATAATCGTACGACTTTAGGTGGCAGATAAGTGATGTAAGTAATTTTACTCTATGAAGTTCAAGAAACAAAAAACAGAAAAAGACAATACAACTGGAAACAGCAATAAATGCGATGATACATATTTAGAATTACGTATCTCAGAATTGAGCTATCAAAATCGGGATGGAGAGACTAGTACTTCCAGTCCAATACAAAAGCTGTAAGACAATAGACTATCATTCCAAAAACATTTATCTTTATTTGTCTGGGCATTTTCCCTCCAGACAATTGTTCCAAGATGACATAAGTGTCTAATGAAACCAAAAGCTTAACCAAAATTTCTGTGAAATCATCAAAAGTTGGAAGCCAAACTACAATCCATGTAAACAAGCTAGGATAAACTCTTGAAAGATGAAACAAGCAAACAGTTCACCAGTCTAGTTGTTCCCCTTCGCCTTGCCCCTCCCTCAACCCCACACGCCAAAAGAAAAATTAGAAAATCACGCGATTATAATCCTAGTTGCAGGTGTGAGAATTCAATCACATGCCATTTATACAGGATTTCACTGTGATTACATGGTATTAGGCTCTGCCACCTCAACAACTAGCTTTTGGCATGTGATTCTCATAAAGCTCATAACAATCGGTGTTTGAGCCATCCAGTTATGAAGCCTCCAAAATCAATCATGCTGGATGGGAAATAAAATCAACATAACAATGTTTCCTCAGTCCTACAGCATATAAAGCACAGTTGTATGTGCAGCCACTCACCAAGAGCACAATGTAGTCATTGATGGTTATTATCCAAGCAGCAAGTATTGAGACTTTGATCCATCACTTGGAATCTGAGTATTTAGCTTGGAATTATGGTCCCCTTTGCTTAATTTCTGACCATACTGTATGCACAATATTATTTTACTCCCTCCATTTCAATTTATTTATCCTACTTTCCTTTTGTGTTGTACTAGGTTACCTATTACCCTTACCAATATCCCCTTTGTTTTCATTATGTATATATGAATAGAGATGGACCAGCGGCTTATTGAGCCTTTTATCACTTCGTACCACTTGTTTCCTCTTCTTCAGAGGTCTCGTTTCCTTCTTCTACAACAGATATTATATCTACTCAATCTAAATCTGTTGTTTTGTTGGGATCGTCTACTTCATCCTTTTCAATTCCTCCTTTGCCTTCTTTTTCTCATTCTCTTCCTCTCCACACTGTTGGGCCAAGCATTCTGCTAGGTTCTTCTATAGGCCAGATTGTCCTACCTCCGCTCCCACCTTGCAGTGGAACAATAGAACCAACAGTTCCATCTCCCTTCCACTCTGCCGCGGCTTTGACCGTACCTAGTATCACTAATTTGGTGACTATCAAACTTAATTCCGTTGAAGATTATCTCACTTGACGCAGTCAAAAAACTTATTTACATTCTCAAATTTCGTGTCAAGTCAAAACCAAAAAACAAATTAAATCAGAGGAAGTAATAGACAAGCCCGTCCAACACCATTATTAAAAGAAAATAAATTAGTTTACCAGAATAGCCATGAGGAACTACAACAGTAGTACCCTGAAGCTTCCTTCCTCTAAAATGAGCTTCCTCCACACTTAACCCATCAACAATTACACCTTCATTTCATTCACAAATTCAAGTAGAGTGATTAAATAAATAAAAGCAAAGTTCTTTCAAAAACTACGTTTCTAATACCCAAAACCAAAAATTGAAGTAGAGTATGAACTTGACTTGCATAAATAGAATAATTATACCGGTGGATTTGGGTTTAAAGTACTGTGAAACATCAGAAGGACCATTGAACTTGATACAGCACGGCAGCTGGTGCACTTTTCCGGTGAGTTCCATCACCTTCTCCGGCGAAAGATTGCCGGTTAGATCAATTGTGCCTGAAATTCCGTTGTTACTTCTCGCCATTGCTCGGTTGAACTGGTAACAAGTATCAAAAGAACCCTAAAGGGTGTACCAAAGCTTAAGCCTTTATTCAGAGCTGTTCCTGTGTTCATAATATGGCAAATTTGGAAAAGAAGGAATAAAATTACACATGGAGGGAAAATGTCTGAATTCTCTATGATTGCTGAAATTAACAGGAATCTACATCTGTTGGCAGCATACAGATATCCCTGGCTAGATAAAATTCCTATGTTTTGGCCGTTAGTTGTGAAAGTATTTGATAATTACAGTCCTCTAATCTCTAGCAAAATTGTTAATTGGAAGCTCCCCGAGAAAGGTAAATTTAAATGCAACAGTGATGGTGCTTACAAGGATAATATGGACTTCAGTGTCTCTGCATTTTGTATTAGAAATCACTTAGGGGATTTCATGTATGCATAAGTGAACAAGGCTTAGAATATTGCATCACCAATAATTTGCTTCGAGATTCACTTATTGGTAAGAAGATCATAGATGGGATTTGGGAAATTCCTTGGGCTATTGTAGTTGATATAAGGAGAATCCAAGGGATGGTGAGAGAGCATACAGTGGAGGTGTTGCACAGGTACACAGAGAAGGGAATATGTTAGCTGATTTTTTTACTGAAACATATCTTCATTGCAGGTATTAACAACAAACAATTTCATACTGTTACCACAGAGGGCCAAGGCGATTATCCAAACATGAGAGTTACAAGGTGTCAAAATAGATTTCAAAGTCATGACACAACACACTATACAAGCTTCACTGAAAATACAGGTAGCGCAAACGAACAAAGCATTTCTGCTACCTGATGCTCTAGATCCGGTATTAGCTTTTCTGAGCTCGAGGATAAAGAAACAAAGGGTGAGGAGGGGACTTTTCAAGCTTTAAATGCTTCCATTCAGCGACCTTACCTGGATTTCAGTTGAAGAAGTGAGTCGCTCAAATTCAAAAACTTGTGTTTGTGTTGAAGATAGAGATCGGAAGTGAGGTTGCTGCTAGGGTGATGGATGAACACCGACTTGTCACTTCCCTTTTTTTGTTTCTGGATTTCTCTGTCTTTTTGCTTACATGGGCTTGGGTGGGTCACTTTTGGACCCAACCACTTTATTTATTACGCGGTTAAACAAATTTATAGTACTACTTAATTACTCATTATGACTATAGTTTGTTATAATTATCATTCGCAACTAACATTAATCATTAATTACGTGGAGTGACTTCGAGTTTATATAATTAGTCACGTTTGTATATGTATAATTCGCAACTAACAATTCTTTGTATGATTTGTATTTGTATATGACAATGATTTCCTTTGGTTTTTCAATTTTGTCATCATATACATTCAATCTTTTTGTATATAACTTTTTAAAGTTTGTATAAGCGTGTAGTTTTCGAATTTTGTATAATATAATTTATATAATGTAATTTGTATAATTGTTTAAAGTTCATATGTTTATGTTTGCTATAACTTATTTTAGAATACAAATTTCAAATCTTTTTTTCTTTCTTAAACTTCATGCCATAGCAAACTAATTCATAAATTTAGACGGAAGAAATATTGTTTATAGCCCACCTCAATTAGAAACGGAAAAGCTTGAAAATTGGAATGTTAGGGTGTGTTTTGTACAATAGAAAATGTTTTATTACACATAAGCGATTTTCTTACTTTTTTTTTTTTTTTTTCGTTTGGTAAGCAGAACTATTATCCCAAGAGCAGTGGTGAAGCCATGCTATATATACTAGACATTGAATCTCTTTAACATTTTTTGTGCTTTATTTTTTTATATTTTGAGTTTCGTTTGTGAAAATCTCATCTCTTGTCCAAAAGTATCTTATATATAATCTAAACAAATTCGAAAAAGTAATAGAGTGTTGTAAAAGGATCTACCTAATTCTTCATAACAGAATTTTGCAGCAAATAATCCTTTAATGCCTACTACTCCATAATTAATTGATAACATATGCTACTATTTGGA
Source organism: Solanum chiquidenum (assembly GCA_029582725.1). Taxonomy (NCBI): domain Eukaryota; kingdom Viridiplantae; phylum Streptophyta; class Magnoliopsida; order Solanales; family Solanaceae; genus Solanum; species Solanum chiquidenum. The sequence continues at coordinate 42,528 of JAJOOS010006377.1, forward strand.
TACAACAGAACCTAACACATGTACTTGCAACAGATACAACTTCTAAATGCAATAATTCACTTGAAGTAACTAGACAGTATTGTTTAACTAACTCTCAGGATCAGATAAATACACAGGGCTATCCAAATCACCCATTTCTGCTGAGGCAAATGACTCAGAACTATCTGCACTTGAGAGGGAAGAAGGCGATCCATCAGAGTCCGACATCCCCTCATCATGCATAATGATGTGTTCATCGTCAATCTCAGATGTATCTGATCCAGAACCACCTAGGAGAAGCTTGTTTATGGCTCCTTTTGCAGTTTCGGTGAACCATTCGTCCTCGGGTAGGGCACTGATAAGAAAGACATTTTCATTAATGAGGCTCACACATAAAGAAGATGAAAAGTAGTAAGATAGGTGAATGATGTATATATACCTTTGTGGATCTATGCCCCTGGCAGAAAACGTCCTGACTGCACGTGCAATTATGTCTGATGATATTTGATGCACGTGCCTTGATGGATAACCAGCGAATCGTGCAATTTCAACAGTGAAGTGCATGTCAAGAATTAACTGTCAAACAAAAAGTTGATATCAAGATACAAAGAGGGTTTTATCATAACTCAAATATAGAACATCAAAATATTTGCTTAACAAGAGAGCATTTCACGTTGAATATCGCAAATTAATGTTAGTATGACATAGTCCGGTCAAAGACTAAGGTATCTTTTTGGAATTTCACCAAGTTAACGGCAAATGAGAGAATACCTTAAGCTCTTAAACTCTAAAACCAATTAACATCTTATGCCGATTGGGCTGAGGAAGTAATAAGATACCTTCATTTTCTTGAACAAGATACCCTTATTTTCAAACACCCAGATACCCGGAGAGTTACTTTTAGAAAGAGGTAGCACACAAACGGCCGTCCTATGCCCAACTATGTATCCTTTTAAATTGTCCATCCAGGAATTTTTAAACAGTTTTGAACTTTAATCTGCAATTGAGCCATACAATATATTCGGTTGCAGATGGGAGGAGAATTTTTACGCATGCCAGAGGACTCGATGCAGATCGTCAACTCCTCTAAGAATGACAAGACAGGGGGTAAGGAGATACACAACATGGAGGTGGAAAGTTTTGAAGGTGATGAGTCGATGGAATTGCCGAGAGAGCAGATGGAGTTTTTGCACGAACCCAGGCCCTTAGCAATTGATGACAGTATATCTGAGGAGGGTTTTGAGTCTCGAGCAACGCTGAGATTTCACATAAATTTAGTCAAATTAAGCCAAATATTTGGGGGGTGTACAGAGGGATATGAAAGAGAATTCTTCTCATTAATAAGTAGAATGGGGCAAAAAAACCACAGGGGAGGAACAAAGCAACAGAGACAATAATAGCAACACAACCAACCAATCAGTGCCTAAAGAGTTGAGGAATCTCATTTTCAATATGAAATTCAAAGAGAGGGAGCCTAGGAGTAGAGGGAGGAGATTATCAATTGTGGAACAATGATGGTAAAAATAATTTCTTGGAATGTAAGGAGGTTAAACGACGAAGGGAAGAGGGATTTAGTCAGAAACCTGATTAATCAATGGGGGGCAGATGTCTATCCTTTTGGAGACTAAACTAAAGGACAATATTAGTAGTTTAATTCACAGCATTTGGAACAACAGATGGTTGAGTGAACTTCATGTAGAGGTACAAGGGTCTAGTGGAGGTATTTTAATTATGTGGGATAAAAGAATATGGGAGGGGGTTCTGGTGGAAGCAGGATCACAATGCATATCTTGTAAATTTTCAAACCAAAATCAAGAATTTTCCTGGTTTCTGACAGTAATATGGGAGGGGGTTCTGGTGGAAACAGGATCACAATGCATTTCTTGTAAATTTTCAAACCAGAATCAAGAATTTTCCTGGTTTCTGACAGCAGTTTATGCTAAGTGCAAGAAAATAGAGAGAGGAGAGAACTGTGGAGTGAGTTGGGTGCTATGAGAAGTCTGTGTGAAGGTCCTTGGGTAGTAGGGAGGGACTTCAATGTTATTAGATACCCGGCAGAAAGATCCAATTGCTCTAGGATTAAAGGTGCTATGACTGAATTTTCTGAATGCATTAAGGAATTGGAATTAATAGACCCTCCTTTATTTGGAGGGTCTTACACCTGGAGAAGAGGGGAAAGGCACCAAACAGCTTCCAGAATTGATAGATTTCTCTATAGCTCACAATGGGAGGAGCAGTTCACTTTTATCAAGCAATCCACAATGCCAAAGTTGGGATCTGACCACAACTCAATTCTACTGACATGTGGGAATATGAATTTCAAGAAGTCCTACTTCAAATTCGAAAATTGGTGGATGAGAGTGGAAGGATTCAAGGAAGAGGTGAAATTACGGTGGCAATCTTTTGTAATAACTGGAACCCCAGGTTTTGTTTTGGCAGAAAAGCTGAAACTTTTGAAAGGAAAGATGAAGGAATGGAGTAAGAATAATAGAAATAATTGTAAAGCACAAAAGGAGGAGATTATGGAGGAGCTGGCCAAATGGGAAGCTGTACAAAAACAAAGGGTGCTCACAGAGGAGGAAATCCAACAAAAAACAAATTTGGCTATCACTTATGAGCAAGTTGCTAAGAATGAAGAAATAAGATGGAGGCAAAGATCAAGAATCCAGTGGCTAAAGCAGGGGGATAAAAATACTAAGTTTTTTCACAGAGTAGCTACTTCTCATAAGAGGTATAGTTCCATTGAGTCTCTATTGGTGGATGGATGCAATACTAATGACCCCTCTGTCATTAAAGAGACCATCAAAAGCTTCTACAGGTTTGAAAGTTAACTGGGGAAAGAGCAGTTTATATCCTATTAAGGATGTGACAAACATCCAAAGCCTAGTTGACATTTTGGGCTGCGGAGTGGGGAAGTTGCCCACAACTTATTTGGGTATGCCTTTAGGTAATACACACAAAGATTTGAAGATATGGGACAGCATAGTCGAGAAGACTGAAAAAAGACTAGCCAGATGGAAGGCTCAATACATTTCTTTTGGTGGTAGACACATTATTATCAACTTTGTTCTAGATTTTATCCCAACATATGTTACGTCTCTTTTCACTATACCGGCAAAAGTGGCTAAGAAATTGGACAAACTTGGGAGAGATTTCCTTTGGCATGGTTGCAAAGAGAACAAAGGATACAATTTGGTCAAGTGGGCGACAGTTTTGCATAGAAAATATAAAGGTGGCTTGGGCATCAGAGATTTGAGAAAGCATAACAACAGTCTTTTGATGAAATGGTTGTGGAGATACACTGAGGAGAGGCAAGCTTTGTGGAAAGATTTGATTAAATGTAAATATGGGGAGGATGGATTCTGGTGTAGTAACATAAGCACGGATGCTTATGGAGCTGGGGTTTGGAGAGCTATTAGAAACTTATGGCCCAAGTTAGAAGCAAATTTACATATCAAGGTGGGGGATGGAAAGAGAACTAGATTCTGGTGGGATGTATGGATCAAACAAACCCCCCTAAAAGACCTGTTTTTGTGCACCAATTCTGAGGCAATGATCAGTGATTGCTGGACAGTACAAGGTTGGAATCTCCATTTCAGAAGACTTCTAAATGATTGGAAAATAGAGTGAGTAGCCAAACTGTTGGAGGAAGTGGGGGATTTTGCAGGCACCAATACTGCCAATGATGTTGTTAGATGGTCACACAGCAAGGATGGGATCTTCACAGTTGGCAGGGCATATAAAAAGGAGTGCAACTCACAAAGTAGCAGATACCGAAGCTCATCGAAAAATATCTGGAGGACTGCAGCACCAACAAAAGTTAAATGTTTTACTTGGTTGGTCATTAGAAAGGCATGCTTGACACATGAAGTCTTGAGGAAGAAAAGAAAGATCATACTTCCGTGGTGCTCTTTATGTGGGAAGACAGAGAAAACACAGTCACCTATTCTTACATTGTACTTTCACAGCACAAATATGGTCCATGTTTCTCAACTTTTCAGAAGTGAAATGGACTATGCCCGAACATACAGCTGATTTACTTAGTTGTTGGATCAGGAGAGGAGGTAGCAAGAGACAGAAGACCTGGTGGAATTTGATTCCACATTGCATTTGGTGGACAGTGTGGAAGGAGAGGAATAGTAGGAATTTTGAAGATATATCCAATTCCATTCACAAGGTTAAATGGAATTGCATTGTATCTCTATATTTTTGGTGTAAAGAGATAGGATTAGAGGATTCAGATCAACTTTTAGAATTCTTAGGATCCTTGCAAGTATTATGCTTTTTGTTCTTTTCTGATTTTCTAAAGGTCCTCAGCACATCCTTAATGCTGAAGAATACAATGTTTACCAATTCTCAAAAAAATAAAAAATAAAAACTATAACAGCTCCTAAACACTATCCCAAATTGAATGAAAATCCGGGTAGTATGCCAACAGGTGATAAGGTGAAAAAGTAAAATGAAATTGTGCTAATACTCTATTATATTCAGGTAGTACAACTAAAGACAGGGTAGTAGATATAACAAAATACCTGCTGCAAACCCAGCGGCTGCAGAGGAGCTGAATCATCCTCTAGAACACTCCAAAATTCTTGTTCATCAGACAACCACATTACCACAGTCTCTGTCAGTCTGGCAAGCAAAACCTTCTGTATCTTCTCTCTTCCTAGAAGAACATCTCCTGCCACAGTTGCTAATTGCTGCAGCTTACCAAATAATGCCTACAGGTTTGAAGATTTATCACCTTTTAGTTACATGAAAGGGTTGGAAACATAAGCATTTTATAAGGTTCTCATTTAGCAGAAACTGTTGAAAGCACTTTGCAAGAAAATCACCGAATATTAGCACTTGGATAGTCAGATAAGAATTGACAAACAGTTGGAAACCACCATCAGAGAGACAATGTAAAATTATGTTTCCGCTGCTTGAACTTTATAATAAAGTCAAACGAGCATCTGCTGAATATTATGATGAATGATTGTCTAATTTATTTATTTTTGAAAAAACGAATACTTAAGGAGGCATTTGGCAATGAAATTTTTTTCACTTCTTCCAGAGCTGAACTCCGGAAAATACGTTTGGCCATAAAATTCAGGAAGAATTTTCAAGAATTTGAAAAACAACAAAAAGGTTTTTCACTCCAAATTACTCACAAAAAGTCAAAAACAACTCCAATTTGTATTCATGGCCAAACACAACTGCCAATTTTAAAATATCATTTTTCACTTTAAAAACAAAAACTACTTTTTTCAAATTTCACAATGAAACATGATCGAACACCCACTTAGAATCTCCTTAAAGTTTCTACTATAAAGCAGTGATTGATGACCAAGCAGAAGCAGGAATTGAAGGTTTTGGAGGGAGAGTTATATACTAACAGCAAAGCAACACAAATGATGAACCAGAAACTCAACTGACACAGCATTAACCTACTTGGATAAAGGAATATTACACATTCAGTCACCCAATTCACAAAAAGGAAAACTTAATTAATCTTGGACCGTTTTTTGTGAATGGGGAAAAGAAGAGAACAAACTAAGACAGGCAAAAGAATTAACTAGGGTGTGCTATTCATAGCACCAATAAGTAAGGATCATTTTGGAAACTAGGACACAAGGATTACAGTACCTGAAATGGCAATGAAGGTAGCGGATCAGTGTCCCAAATTGTATCTTGTCCGACACCACTCAAATAAATCTGAGCATCTAATCGTGCATCACCATCTCTTGAGTATATGAAATTAACAACATATTGTCGACAGAAATTATCTCTGAGTTTGTCTAGTGAATGCTGAAGTTGACGCCTCCAGTCCTTGAGTTCTACGGTATTGTTTGCGGCAGGCATCATATTTTCAGACCCCGCTTCCTTGCTTTCATTAAGAACATTCCAAATTCTAGATACAACCATAGGCAATAGTTCCTCAGCAATGGTAAATGCAGTTCCCAATAGTGCAAGCTGCTGAGAGTCTGTTTCAGCTCTAAAAGGAACAGGTTCTTTCAGCTCAGTGAGATTATCATCCTCGGAAAGACCAGGTAGGGCTTTAATCAATGAATCCACATACTTGTCAAAAAGATGTGAAATTCTGGTCAATATGTTAGCTCCAAAGTGTAGAATGACTAACTGGGTGAGCTTCTCCACTATTTCCTGCAGAGGAGGCCAAAGTTGGATCAAACTGTTATTAAGCCATCATTACAAGAAACAGACATCTGATGCAGTGCTATTGTTCTCGTCTCTTTTTTTTTCTACATGTTGCAGTTCAAAGCAATCTCAAACATCTATGGGTGCTCCTACTTGAGCAACGACAAAGGTTGTCCTAAAATTGCAGCTAGCAGAATCCAGCAGAAAGAGAACAAAATCGCGTGCATTTATGCAATATACACACGCAGACACACATATTCATATACTGCACTATTGTAAATGGTAGTTATGCCACCATGCTG
>JAJOOS010006378.1:0-37399 GCA_029582725.1 Solanum chiquidenum
TTACCTTCAAATGAAGCAACTCTTACGTGTTTACAGTGTGATATTTTGTATTATTTATCATCAACACAGACTAACACATTTGCCTTTGAGTTGTTTTTCATTGTCAGGTACTCAAAACTGATATGTGTTGAGAAAATGGCTGAACATCCATACTTCACAAGGTCCAAAGACCCCAAAGATTCCTTCTCCGACCAATGTTTGTCAAAAGGCAAAGAAAAAGTGGTTGAAAATGTTGAGAACACTGATTTGACCGAAATTAATGTGAATGATCCTATCATTGTTGAACAGAACAAGTTGATTGCATAATTGTTCCAACAGATTGCTGAAATGAGGGCTGAAATGGATAAGACCCGAGATTTGACTAATCTGCCTATTGTTTCCAACACTACTACTCCAGACAATGGAAAACCTCCACTTCATTTTCCAGACCAGTTGAATGGTCTGTGAATTGCCTTGGTTTCATTTGTTCGAGTTACTCGAGAATAATGATTTAAAGTAGCTTTTTTCATAGTCATTTATTAATCCTTTTTTCTTTCTTTCTTTTGTTTGATGCATGTAAATTCCACTTGAGTTCACCATGAACTCCTCTCCTTGAATTTCGAATGGGTTATGAAGGCCCAAAATTCTTTTATCGAGTTAGCCAGTCAAGGAAATCGATGAAGAGGGGTTAAAGACCGATTTCAGGCCCTGGAAAGTTTAAAAACAGGCTATATACCTGCTATATACAACAGTATACACTGGTTTACACACGAAATACAATATACAGGCCGAAAAATGTGAAAGTACATGTTGAAGAAGGTAGAAATACAAAGTTCAAATAAAAATACAGGTTTCGAAAGGCTCAAATAGGTTGGATACAAGTTGTATACAACAGTCATATACATCAAAATGTATACCAGATTTTTCAGGAGAAATGGGCCAAAGTCCCCATTTGAAGTTGTTGTAGGATTTTTTGTGAAAATTGGGTCAAAGCTCAATTACAACATTCTTTTAGAAATAGGACAGGAAACAGTTGGGCCTAAATGTCCATTTTGGCTGAATTTGGGCAAAGAGCCCAAATTCAAACTTTCTCCCTTTTCCTATTTATTTTTTTGTTATTGATTAACTAGCCTTATATTTTTATGGTTGAATTTAATTAAGATTCTCAAGAGAGCCTTTCTTATTTTTGAAGTACCTATTATTTACTTATTTATATATATATAGTTACATATGATTACTTGGTCCAAATAGGAATTATGTTGTATTTTCTTAAAAATAATAACTTAAAATTTTCTTTCTATCTTAAACTTGGTTAAAAAATTTAAGTTAATCAAATCGTCGGTCAACCGCAAGTTAGCGGACATTTTGAGGGCCTAATACCTTCTCGAAATGTACATGGAATTCAAACCTTTTTTATTTCAATTGATTTTTATGTGTTTGAGTCTTTTGAAGAAAAAAAGTTTTCTTAACTTCTTTCAAAAATTAAGTGGCGACTCTATTTGGAAAATCATTTTTTCTTCTAAACATAAGTTAAGTCGATTTTTCGAAACAAGTCATTTTTCTTTTATTTTTTCGAGTAAAACAAAAATGGCGACTCTAGTGGGGATTTAATTAAGTTCTAACCATAAGATTTGACTATTTGACTAATTGTTATCAATTGATGAATTGTTTATCTGTTCTTAATGTGTTTAAATTGTTATAACTGTAATTGCATTCATGGCATTGTATGTGGTATGTATAGTAAATTAAGGACGGTTTCTGCATAATCGCAGCCGGAATTTTTATACTCAACTATTTTCCGGAATGATCAGTAATTTATTGGTACGTCTTGCGTCCAATGGTTGTCGTGAGTTCTAGCCTAAATTGTCCACTTGGGTTCCCGGTCTTTCAAAAGCCACTCTTAGTCAACTAGCGTAGAGCTAAACCAAATCTCAAATTTAGCGCATTTTGAACAAAGTTGATCTAACACCCAAGGTGTGTTGGGGCATTAGAAGTCCACATTGTGACTATTTGGCCCATTGGTCAGTAAAAGACAATCATACTTGTGTTTAAATTTGAAGGATGTATACGTTGTTTGAAAAATCATTGTCCCATGGGTAAGGATTAGGTCATAGTTTATTCTAGTTGAAGAAAGAGCTTTACAAGCTACTAGTCCATCCAAAGACGTTGGCATCCGGAGATGACAAAAAATCAAGAACGAAGTATCTTTCCATGAGAGCATAGTTTAGGTGTGCGGGACTGATTATTTTGTATCCGATTTCCCCAGTCATGTATCCCCATTTAGTTTATTCATAAAAGTTGTATAAATTTGGGTTTTTGGGACAATTAAATGTTTCGAATGACGTATACATCCCTCAAATCTTTAAGTCTACCCTTGGCAGAAAAGGGTCACATATTTGTTTAGAGCGCGCAATATTTGTTTATGTGTTATAACTGCTTGTGTGCATATGTTTCTTTATTTGGAGATGTTCTAGCCTACTTGTTCTCGGGAAAAATATATTTTCTAGAACTCTTTAAGCACAAATATAGAGTCACTATCAAAAGTATGCCCAAATACACTTCGAGTTTTTAGTTTCTCAACAAAATTCGAACTTCATCTTTCAAATCTTACTTTCTCATCTCAAAAAAAATAATTAACCCTTTATCTCAAATCGAAAAGAGACTCAAGAGGGTCGAACTACGTAGGACCTGAATTCTCACTCGTAAGATACGTAGGCAGCCTTTCAAGGATCGGTCCCCATTTTAAAGAAATTTTATATTTTTCAACTTTTACAAAGAAATTAGAGTTACATCTCAATCGAAAATCAGAAATACGACAATGAAAGATACAATCGACTTTTTCTCAACTCAAGTCGACATTTTTGATTCACTAAGCTCAAAATCAAATAGACAAATTCCTGTCGATTTAGTCATTTCTCTATATATGTAGGCTAGTTTACCTTCAAATGAAGCAACTCTTACGTGTTTACAGTGTGATATTTTGTATTATTTATCATCAACACAGACTAACACATTTGCCTTTGAGTTGTTTTTCATTGTCAGGTACTCAAAACTGATATGTGTTGAGAAAATGGCTGAACATCCATACTTCACAAGGTCCAAAGACCCCAAAGATTCCTTCTCCGACCAATGTTTGTCAAAAGGCAAAGAAAAAGTGGTTGAAAATGTTGAGAACACTGATTTGACCGAAATTAATGTGAATGATCCTATCATTGTTGAACAGAACAAGTTGATTGCATAATTGTTCCAACAGATTGCTGAAATGAGGGCTGAAATGGATAAGACCCGAGATTTGACTAATCTGCCTATTGTTTCCAACACTTCTACTCCAGACAATGGAAAACCTCCACTTCATTTTCCTACTTCGGATCCAACAATCGAGCATTTCCCAAACAATTCATCCATCTCTACGATTCCAAAACCTCCTATCATCGACCTAACCACCTTTAACCCACATCATGCTAGCTCCTCACACCAAAAGTTACCTATTCCTCAAAATCCAAACACCAACATTTTTTAGAATTTTCCTCCGGTCCAACAAATACCTATTTATATTGTCCAAAACCCACCTACCACTCAACCCATACCTCTAAAAACCGCATTTCATCTTCCAATATCGCCAGAATCATACCCTATCTCTACTACACATTTTGAACTCGGTCATTATAAGAAATAGGAGAAGGAGAAGGAGTGGAAGGTCATAAAAGGAAAGGCTGAGCAAAGCATCAGAGAGGAATTTATGAATGCAATGAAGGACTTTCAATACATCCCAGACACTGTGGGGCTGAATTATGAAGATTTGTGTCATCATCCACATTTGGAGCTCCCAAAAGGTTTTAAAGTACCAAAAATTGACACTTTTAGTGGAGTTGAAAATCCTTTGACTCATTTGAGGGCTTATTGTGACCAACTTGTGGGAGTAGGGAGAGATGAAGTTTTGTTAATGCGACTCTTTAGTTGAAGTCTAAAAGGAGAAGCTTTGGAGTGGTTTATTTCTAAAGAAATCAAGCAGTGGCCAAGTTGGAACGCTTTGGCTAAAGACTTCATTGAAAGATTTGGTTACATTGTAGAATTTGTTCCTGATCGATACACTTTGGAGAGAATCAAACAGAATTCACTGAAAGTTATCGAGAGTATGCCTACCATTGGAGAAGAGAGGCTGCAAGGGTTAGGCCTCCCATGATCGAGAAAGAAATTATCGAAGTCTTTGTGCGCAATCAAGAGCCAGAGTATTACAATAGATATTGCTCATTTTAGGAAGAAAGTTCAGGGAGATAGTCAAAATTGGTGAAGCTATTGAAGAAGGTCTGAAGACCGGAAAAATCATCCGAATGACTCCCCAAGATGAATCCCCGGGGCCATTAAGAAGGAAAATGGAAGATGTTTCATCTATCTCATTTGAATCAAGCCAAAAATCAAAGATGCATACCAGTCTTAATGTTCGAAAGCCTTTACCATACAAAACCTACCATTTAGCTCCACAAAATCCTTACCCCATCAAATCAGATTACCAAGCTCCACCACAAAATTATCCAAATTACCGAGCTCCATTTCAAAATTACTCAAATGTTCAATCAAGTTACCAAGTATCATTGTAAAATTACCCAAATGCTCCTCTTAGCTATCAAACTCCACAATACCCAAATTTCCAAACACCAGCACCTACTCGCCAAAATCCTCCAAGTTACCACCAAATACCTCCATCTTCATGAAATGATTACAATCTTTCTTGTCAGAAGTTTTTGAAGAAACCTTCTAGAGTCTTTACTCCTTTGGTTGAAAGTCAAACCCGACTTTTTGAGAGGTGGAAAGAGGCTAGTCTAATACAAACAATTGATCCAAATAATGTCAATGTCAATTTCAGACTTTACAGACCCGATCTTCATTGTGCTTACCATATAGGAGGTGTTGGACACACCACCGAGAATTGCATCAATTTGAAGCATAAAATTCAGGACTTGATTGATCAAAGAATTGTCATTATGCAGGCTGTCACTTCCAATGCCAATGGTGATTCGCTATTGAATCGTGGAGGATTCACTATTAACATGATTGACCCAAAGTCTCAAGCACCTCCCCGTTAAAACGCTCCAAATTATTGTCAAATGCATCCGCTTCAACAAGGACATTATGATCCTCCTCATCCGAGATTCGATAAGAAACCTGTTCAAAAGTTTAAGCCGCTCATTGAAAGGCTGACAAAGTTGTTCGAACGATTAACTGTGGCAGGTTTTATTCATCCTGTTGGGCCCAAGCCTACTGATACTAGCTCCCAAAGTTACTGAGCCGATCGAATGTGTGCATATCATTCCAATAGTGTTGGGCATGATACTGAAGACTGTATCAATATAAAGCACATGATCCAGGACTTGATCGACCAGAGGGTGGTCACTCTTCTGACTGTCACACCCAACGTCAACAGTAATCATATGTCGTATGGAAGTGCCACTATCAATATGATAGAGACGGAGGATGAGTTGTGCATGGTAAAGATGATAGTTTCGGCTGGTCCTGACAACCTTGAGAAAGTTGTAGCTTCTCCGAACATAAGTGAGAAATTCAATTTCACGATCATGACACCTCAACAAGCTTTTGCTTTAGTGTCAAGAGAGGGTCAGAACTAGAAAGGGATTAATCGTGTTCCATCAAAGTCTTTACTTGATCAGTTATGTTAGTCCTTTCTGGTAGAGGAATATGCCAATGATGACGGTTTTGGATAAGGAATTGGGAATCTTTTTGAAGAAGGTGATGATGCGCCCAAAAAGATGATCGACACACCAGGCATACGAGACGCCGAGCCAATGGAGAAAGTTCTTAATCGGACTTCCACTCCGCTCTTGATTCCTCGTTCATCTTGATAGACAAAGATTAATATTATGCTATTTCTGAAATCGGGGATAGTTTGAATGAGGCCCGGGACCCACTTTTTGTGTTATTTTACATAATTATATTTTAATTTCCCTCGTAATGTTTTGAAAAAGGCAAAATGGCTCATGGTCATAGTCAAAGTTCGTATTTCCTTGTTTTCAATGAAAGCATCTTCTATTGCAAAAATTTATTTTGCTTTCTTTAATTTTTTTATCTAACAGTCTTTGTTTTTGGTTTCAGTAAAAATAATTTTTTAAACCTGTCAATATCATGTCATGTCATAAGCTGAATGAACAAAATGTGGTAGATGAAGATGAGTTTAAAGAATAAGAGGAGAAGATCATGATATTCGAACACCTTGTCAAAGATTTGAAACAGTTCGAGACTCAAGGTAAGTCGAATCCAGATAAGACAAAAACTATAAATTTAGAAAAGGATGATTGTATCAAAGAAGTCAGAATCAGATGTAAGCTCGGAAAAGAAACTCAACAATTTACTTAGAAAATGCATCGATGCATTTATTTGATCACATGTCGTTGTTCAAAATAGACATTCATCTCAAGTTGTCAATCGACTCAGATGCTATCAAGAGATATAATATTTGAGGATTCAAAGTTTCTTTTATTTCTTTCCCTGTAATCGCATCGTTTATTTATAATCGTCTTATGTTCTGTAGTTAGAAAATTATATATTGTAGTGAACTACGTCTGACCTAAATTCTCAAGAACGAGATACGTAGGCAGCCTATGTCGGCCTCGATCACCATTTATCAATTTTAATGTTTTTCCTTTGTTCTGAACTATGTTCCACCTGTATTCTCAAGAATGAGATACGTAGGCGGCCTTTGTCGGCCTCGATCGGTTCCTTGTTTCATTTTCTTATTTTTGTTAATCCTTGAGGGGGAACTATATTTGACCTGATTCCTGCCTTAACGGGATACGTAGGTACCACAACGGCTCGGTCATATCTCCCATAAGATTTCTATTTTTCTTTACAATAGAAACTGGGACATAATTTTTTAGAGGAACTCAAAAATTATCAAGAAGAATATCTCTCTAACAAGTCAAGACTGAAGTTACGTTGAGATTAGCAACTGGGACAAAAAAAATTAAAGGATCTCAAAAATTTCATGATTTTCTCATCAACAGTTCAAGATACTCCAAGACATCAACTGCGACAGAAATTTTTTAGGATGGCCTCAAAAATTCCTTCAAGCATCACTAGAAGTTTGTAGAAAATTTCGAATATTTCAAGCATATTAGAAGTAAAGCTAACTTCAAATGATCTATGGCATCGTTAAAGTTCATACTCAGCGGCAGCAATCTCCGACACCTTTGAATTTCAGAGTCAATTGCAAAACCTTTCAATCATAGAAGATTTCAGGAGGACCGTGTCAAAAATTTCCCAAGCTTTAAGGATTTTTGAACTCTCCAGAAAAAGCTATCAGATACACCAAATTTTTGAACCAAAGACAATATTTAAGCTATGCATGACATGACATTTGACAGTGACCTTTCCCAAGTTGATTTTTGAAAATCGTTTTTCAAGCTTTTGATATGTCAAACATTTCATATAATTTAATTTTATGTCTATCGAAAAGCAAGAGATCAGAGTGATCAACCAAAGATATCAAGACAAGGACCAAGCGTTTGAAGAAGTCAACACAGATCAGTTTGTTTTAAAAACTAACAATTTTTTTGTGGATACATGTCTATAAGATTGCCTCAAATTCACCACATTCCTCTATTCAACGAATATGGAGAAGTCAAAAGGGTAAGGAGCTCCCCAAACTTGGCAATTTTTCTGTGGATGCAAGAAAGTCATTGAAGTTTTTCAGAAGAAAAAAGAAACAGTTCAGAATACGAGCAACAACACCTCGTTCAAATTCCCAGCAAAGCATGTGTCACAATGAATACATATATTCAAATGTGAACAAGTGAAAGTGTCACTCTCAACAAGTACAAGCATCTACAATGACATCAAATTACATTTTTAGCATCAAGGGGAATTTCTACAGTAATATCAAATGAGATAGTACCACCACCCAGAAGGACATCATCATCATTTTATCAATGAAGAATCATCATCCTATCAATGGAGCATCAACATCATGCTGCCAATGGATCAACATTATCCTACTAATGGATCATCAACGAAGCATCATCATCCTATCAACGGAGCATCAAAATCATTCTGCCAATGGATCAACATCATCTTTTCAATAGATCATCAACGCATCATCATCCTATCAATGGAGCATCAACATCATCCTGCCAATGGATCGACATCATCCTATCAATGGATCATCAACAAAACATTATCATCCTATCAATGGAGCATTAACATCATCCTGCGAATGGATCAATATAATCCTATCAATGGTTCATCAACTTTGCATCATCGTCCTATCAATGGAGCATCAACATCATCCTGCCAATGGATCGACATCATCTTACCAATGGATCATCAACGAAGCATCATCATCCTATTAATGGAGCATAAACGTCATCATCAAGAGGGACATTAACATCATTCTACAAATGGATCATCAACGAAGCATCATCATCCTATCAATGGAGTATAAACGTCATCACCTAGAGGGACATCAATATCATCCTATTAATGGATCATCAATGAAGATTCGTCATCCTATCAATGGAGCATCAACATCATCCTATCAAGGGATCATCAATATCAACATCATTCTATCAATGGATCATCAATGAAGAATCATCATCCTATCAATGGAGCATCAACATCATCCCGTCGATGGATCATCAATCTTATCCTATCAATGGAGCACCGACGTCATCATTTTATCATGTAGCAGCATTATCCTACCAATGGATCATCATCATCCTATCAATGAAGAATCGTCATCCACATCATAACAAGTCACCATCTACTGCATCAAAACCGATGGAGGTTGACATCAGAACATTTATTGAAAAGAACATGTGCCGAATACGAGATCACCGGAGTTTGCCATGCAAAAAATAAGCAATGACATCTCCAAATCCTCAGCAAATCATGAGTTATAATGGACATACTTTGTTCGAAAGCGGTATCCATTATCTTTTACTCTCAATACTTCTTTATTTTCTCATCTAGTTAAAAAAAATATTTATGCTTATTCATAAAAATATACTCATTTGTTATATGAATTATCTTTCTTTATTTTTTTACTCAAATCGCTAGCCAAAGTGGCACTATGTCTACTAATTATTTACTTTGAGCGTGCAGACATATACTGAACATACTTAGGTGACATCTGTCACAACAAGAGTAACTAAAAAGCATCGTAAGAGATGCTACCACTTTTTCCAGTTACAGTTTCTACTAACAATTTTATTTCAGTCTTTGTCGAGAGCATCCAAGAGGATGAATTTTCAAATCAAACCACGGGTGCGAACGACATCAACAAGGATGCAGCATAACGTGGAACTTTTTCTTAGCAGCGAACTGGGACATAGTCCAAAGAGAAGTATCAAACTCTTAGGACGCGAGCCGAGGAGCGACTTTCACCACAATCAAACCACACCCCTATCAGAAGGGATGTGTATTTTTCTTAGGGTTATCGGTTTCAGTTTTGCATTCAAAAAAATTTGGTTTTCGATGGAGGCAGCTTTCCAATCCGAGTGACAATGCACCAAGAGCTTTGAAAATTATGTCCGTGTAAGTTCTTAATTATGGGTGTGAAGTGCACCACATTCATGGCTAAGAGGTTGCAAGCCTCTTTTTCATACTCGACTTATTTTGTCACTCTTCCCAACCAAAGGTTGATTTCCTTTTCAATTGATCGAGTCGAACTACAAATAGTCTGATTCCTAATGTTTAAGGATATGTAAGCGGGACCAGTGTTGAAAACTCGACTGTATTCCAACATTCTCTCTTAAATCTTATTCCCTAGCATTCTGTCTCTTCATAATTCGATATCGGAATAGTTTTTGAATTCTTTCATAATCGTGCGTTAAATCAAGCATATCGAACTACAAGTGGCCTAAATTCTCATATAGCTTGAGATATGTAGGAAACCCATTTTCGGGGTTCGGCCAATGATTCCTAAAGTCCGTACCAAAATTACTTTTTGAAAGGATGAAGATGTGGTTGGTCAAAATTGAATTCGTCAATTTCATTTGCCTCGAATTTCTTTCATCAATCCAAGTCAAACAAGGGACAGTTGTTGACACCCAATTTTGGACCTCCACAATATAGATTAAACATCGAGCTTCTTCAATTTCAAACGATTTAAAATAATTAGTTTTTTTTTTTAAAATCAAATATTTTTTCTAATTATTTTCAGGTAATTCTAGTCATTTTATAATTTTTAAATGATAAAAATGTTTTTATATAATTAGTAGATTTTATAAATATTTGAGAATCAACCCAAAGGATTTTACATTATTAGTTGATTATTTTATTAATTCACTCTAGTTTAAGTTATAGTTTTAATTAAGTTAATTATTTTATTTTGTTAAGATTAAGAAGCTTGTTAATTAATCGAGAAAAAATTGTCTTATTTTAATTTTGGGTCGAATTAAACCAATAACACCAACTTGGTCAAAATTACAATTCACGTGATTATTTTCTTAATTCAAGTTGACAACACTATGCTTCCTTTTCGAGACTCCAAAACCGGCCCAAATTCAACAAAAACCCAGCCCAATCCCATTATCCTTATTTCCCAGCCCAATACCTCAATACAAAATACCCGCCCATGTTACTCGTCTTCTTCGCGAAACCCAGCAGCAGTGAGTCCAGCGATTCTGAAACCCATTCACACAGCCCAGCGAATCGAGCCCAGCTCGTTGTATCGTCTTCTTCTTCTCTCCATTGTCCTCTCCATACGAAGAATCTCCAGGTGTCTCAATATTGTAGCTCGTTTGTCCTTGTGAAGAAATCAAGCGGTCCTCCTCTCAAATCCGTTGAGAATTCGTACCAAAATTCGAGCTGACACCTTATCTCTTAAGGAATTTGAAATTCAAATTTTGAATTGCATCCTAAATCTTCATGTTTTTCCCCCAATTTGTCCCCTCTATTCTCTCCTATATATTCCTCTTCTTTCACTGTTTGAGGGGTTGGGGAAAAGTTGGAGAAATTTGAGTCGATTTAAGGGAAAGATACAAAGAAATACATTGGTTTTGAGGCAAAAACAGAGTCAAAAATCAATAAATATTAGAGGGTATTTATATTCCATTTTATTTTTTTGAACACAACATTCTTGTTGCTCACTGGAATTCTTGAAATCTCAAGTTGGTGGTGGAAAGCTTTCGCTCATCTTGTCCCGGAATGTTGCACCCCAAAAGGTAATAGTTATTTATGTTCGTATATTTGGTTTCATGATGTGTTGGTCGTTTGATTTTATCATATGAGGCATTCAAATGTTGAAATTTTCAGATTGTTTCGACTTGTTTTTTACTTCAAATCAGTGATGTAATTAGCATGTTTTGAATGTTGATGCATGTTTGAGTGACTTGGGATGTGTTGGTTTGCTTATCAAGATGCAGTATCCATTTTCCCCTTTTATTAAAGCTATGCACTGCCAGCCTCTTTCCAAATGCCCCTCTACTTTGTGATCCTTATTTGGTGTCATTGTGGCTGATGGTAGTGAGGTCTGAGTAATCTCTCTGCTGGTATAAAAATTTGATGAATTCTCATGTCTTGAGTAGAACTTTCTCCTTTTAGTTTAGCATTTCAAATGAATTCTTCTTGAATTAATCAATGTGTTTTTTGTGTAAAGTAGAAGAACTATGGATATTTCCTTTACTTGTGGACAATTCCTTTTGTCTTGAATTATATACTGTGAAGGTATTTCATTGTGACTGATTTTGCTTACATTTATTAAAAGAAAAATATTATGCCTAATCCTTTTTGTCATCTATCTTTGTCACTGTAGTGTTGCTCTTACAGTTTTCTTGAAAAGTTTCTTTGAATGCATGGTGTAGTTGGGACCTAATTCATCTATGATCGTTGTTTATTTTTAATAAATGCATGTCCCATAATATACTTCTTAATGTGTAAACATTATCCGCCATTCAACTGGTCCGTGAATTGCCTTGGTTTCATTTGTTCGAGTTACTCGAGAATTATGATTTAAAGTACCTTTTTTCATGGTCATTTATTAATCCTTTTCTCTTTCTTTCATTTGTTTGATGCATGTAAACTCCACTTGAGTTCACCATGAACTCCTCTCTTTGCATTTAAAATGGGTTATGAAGGCCCAAAATTCTTTATCGAGTCAGTCAGTCAAGGAAATCGATGAATAGGGGTTAAAGACCAATTTTAGGCCCTGGAAAGTCTGAAAACAGGTTGTATACCTACTATATACAGCAGTATACATTGGTATACAAGCGAAATACCATATACATGTCAAAATATGTGAAAGTACAGGTTGAAGAAGGCAGAAATACAAAGTTCAAATAAAAAATACAGGTTTCGGAAAGCCCAAATGGGTTGGATACAAGTTGTATACAACAGTAGTATACATCAAAATGTATATCAGATTTTTCAGGAGAAATGGGCCAAAGTCCCCATTTGAAGTTGCTACAGAATTTTGTGAAAATTGGGCCAAAGCTCAATTACAACATTCTTTTAGAAATAGGACTGGAAACAGTTGGGCCTAAAGGTCTATTTTGGCTGAATTTGGGCAAAGAGCCCAAATTCAAACTTTTTGGCTTTTCCTATTTATTTTTTGGAAAATTATAGAAATCCCACCTTTTAGTTTACTTATTACCATTATCCCCTATAAGTTTTACAAATCTCCAAAATCCCTCATTTTTGCGTATCAGATTAGTGTATCTCGTGCATCATATTAGTGTATCTCGCGCATCAGATAGTGTATCATATATAAAATGTACATCAGATTAGTGTATCATGTATAAAATGTAATGTATCTTACTTATCGATTAATTTATCTCGCGCATCAGATTAATGTATCAGCGCTTATATTATTGTATCCGTTTTGAGGGATTTCTGTAATTATAAACTTTTAAGAGATAGATTGTAATTTTGCTTTAAAATTATGTGATTTCTGTAATTTGCCCTTATTTTTTTGTTATTGATTAACTAACCTTATATTTTTATGGTTGAATTTAATTAAAATCCCCAAGATAGCCTTTCTTATTTTTGAAGTACCTATTATTTACTTATTTATATATATTTAGTTACATATGATTACTTGGTCCTAATAGGAATTATGTTGAATTTTTCTTAAAAGTAATAACTTAAAATTTTCTTTCTTTCTTAAACTTAGTTAAATTTTTAAAGTTAGTCAAATGGTTTTAGTCAAAACGTCGGTCAACTGCAAGTTAGCGGACATTCTGAGGGCCTAATACCTTCTCGGAATGTACATGGAACTTGAACCCTTTTTATTTCAATTGATTTTTATCTGTTTGAGTCTTTGGAAAAAAAAATTCTTAATTTCTTTCAAAAATTAAGTGGTGACTCTATTTGGAAAATCAATTTTTCTTCGAAACATAAGTTAAGTTGATTTTTCAAAACAAGTCATTTTTCTTTTATTTTTTCGAGTAAAACATGTACGACCCATTTGACGGGCCGTCAAGATCACCACAGGCTGTCTGGGGAACTGTTAGGGTGACCCCTACCTGAGGAAGGTTCTGGAAATTGTTCATGAGCCCTTTGCTGGATTGTGGTCCCTTACACGGCCCGTCTAGGTCTTCGTGAAGGGTTCATTGTCCATTTTTGGTTCATCACTTACCCGTTTGACCCTTTCTAGCCCTTTTTCGAATTCGAGGTGTTACAAAAAATTGCATCATGTTTATAAATTATTTTACCATTTAATCGCTATATATGTCCTAATCATTTTATTTAAACATATCACAATCTCCAGGTTTGCAAAGACTGACAAATTGCAGACGAGATCAACTTTTCTTTCAGATATGACTTCCGTACTTATATATCTATTACAATAAATTAAATGTGTTCTCATCCTTCGGACTACACATATGATCTTTTCCTCTCATAACTTAAGTCATTCTTATCTTCCTTACACTATTCATACCGCCTTAAGATCTAATCTTATACTCAAGCTACTATCCCTTCTATTCGAATCTAGTACCGCTACTTCCTTTTTTTTGAAGCTTAGTCTGTTCCGAAATCTAGAATAACACACAACCTCATTCTCGTAATACCAGAGATATGTAGGCGACTTAAGGCCAAAGTCTCGACCACACCTTCTTCTTTTTTTCACAATTACATATCGTTTCATTTGATCCCACTAACATCTTTTCGTTGGTCGGACAAAATTTGCTACTTAGTCAACGTCTTTGCCTACCAATTCATACTTCATTATCGAGCAAAGATGGGCAGCTGTTGGCACCCAATTTTGACCGACCTATAAGCCTTTTCGAATTGTTTTTTTGATTAAATATGTATTTTAAAACCTATTTCTTTATTATATGTTTAAAATTATGTTTAATTTTTATCTAATTAATCATATACTTTAGTGTTCATTATTTACAAAAAAATATTATTATTTTATCATTGTTATTATTATTATTTATTTTATTATTATTATTATTATCATTACTATTATATTTATCGATTGCTAAATTTGAAAAAAATAATTTACTTGTGTATTTAATGTCTATAATATTTAAGTGTATTTATTTTATATGAAAATTATTTATTATGTGTAGTATAACCATTTATTGGATAACAATTTATTAAATCTTCCTCCAAATCATTTAAATTGTAGCCCCTTTTATTCAATCTATTTAATTTCTAGCCTTTTCTACTCAATTTTATCTTAATTCTAGCCCATTTTGAACCAATTAACTCAATCTAAATCTCAAGATCTCATTTTTAATCCCAACCGTCCGTTCCATTCTTTTAAATCTCAACCCCACATCTCATCTTGATCCAACGGCTAAGATTGAGTCTCCTACCACTTTCCTATATAAATATCCTAACACCCTAACCCTAATTTCATTTTTTATCCTTGTTCTCTTTGAAAACGCCAGGCGCCGCTCCCCTATCTCCCAACTCCGTCCATCGTCGGCAAAGACCACCAACGAAACCCCTGCTCCACCCTCACTCACGGGGACAGCCACCAAGCGAGCCCCTCTCCCTCTTCTCTTTCCTCACGGCGTTTCTCCAACCACTAGTAAATAGCATCCACTTCACCACCCAAACCATTAGCCCCTCTCCACCCCTTTCTCTTTCCCTCTGCCTCTTTTCTCATCCTTGCTAGCATGCGAAGTGTCGCACCGTGCAACCTCAACCCGTCTCCTTCTCTTCTTCTCATTGGTTCCGACCAAAAATTCCGGCAAGAAAACGACCGTTAAAAGCCATTTGGCTTCGACGAGTCAGGTAAACCATCATCCTTCCTCTGACGAGATCGACAACAATGACAACAAGAGCATCGTTTCTCCGCCGCTTCGACCAGCAAGAGCATGCCTTAAGGTTTTTGAGGGCTATTGAAGTCGGATAATAATAGATATGTCCATGTTAATTTTTTTAGATTATCTTATCTTTTAAACAAATTTCTTAAATTGCCTTATATTTTATAGTATAATAGTTATCATTGCATTCTTACGCTACATAAAATTCAACAATGATCATGAAATCTCTTTTTAGCATGATTTCCTTATGATTTTGAGTTCCTAAACTTGTGCATTTTCTACTTTGTGTGTTCCTATTTTTGTTTGAATGTAATCTGCCCCTTTTGTAAATGAGTGTTAGTTATCCCCCTGAGTTTTCTTTAAGAACACTGATTGAGTTGTGGTTTCTTGATTCAATTGTAGCAAGTCTTAATATGTGTATTAGATTTATTTGCCTAATGAATTGATTGATTATTCTGAAAATCTCCATGATTTATGCTTTTTTCCATTTTTGTTCCCTTAATCGATTGATACACCTTAATATTTACCTATTCTTGATAAACTTTGACATGATTCTTCTCCTTGATAGACTCTATTTTATTCTCCAATTTTTCTTTCTTTTAGTTAGTGTGGACAACTTTGATTTAATTGTTCTTGGCAAACTTTTGCTAGTTATGGTAAATAAATATACATATGTGACCTTCAAATATGGCAGTCTCTAAATCATGTTATTTTGGATTGAAATCTTTGACTGTATTGACATGGCTCCTTCAAAATTAGAAGATCATTCATGATTCTTTCCTTCGATCTATTTATTATGATAGATTCATCGATGGTAATCTCTAATTGTCAATTGACTATTTTACTTATTAAATCACACTATTTTACTACATTGATTTATAGTAAAATCCATGCATTGATGTTTGCTATTACTTTTTTTTTGGAAAAACTTAGACGTGGTATCATGTTTGATTAACCGGATTTTATAAACTCGCATGGTTATGATAATATCATTGATTAAATACCAAGAATGTGGATCTAATAATTGAGTAGAATAATTTTCTTTCCTTTTCTCTAGTTTTGTACTTATTGATGTATCCTCTATATTTTACTATAAAAATAAGACTCTTTCCATTCTGTCCACACGCTTAAACAAGCACAACACTCTCATACACTCTCAAATGCAATAATATTCTTACGTACTACCTTATAAGTTTTTGTTGTTCTTGTGGCTGCACGAAGTGTGGACTTCGGTTCTTACATCAAGTTTGTGTGCTTATTTGAATGTTGCTTAACCAGTTTGTGATCTTTGCTAGAATTATCATCTATGGTATGTTCAAGGTAGTTACTTCATTATTTATTTTGTTATCTTGGCTTACTCTATTGTCCTTATAAACTTACTTTTTTTAATAGTACCTTTATTACTTTAGTATTTTATTTTAAGGTACTAAGAACAAACATACTCTCACCCCTTTGAATATTCTTTGCGCGTGCACTATACTTCAACACTGTTGCTTGGAATTCAATCATGGCAAGTGGAGAAGTCAACGCGAGAAGCCGAGCTAAAGTGGAATTGTTGTCACCCCAAAAGAGGTATGAGGTACATTTTTGGAAATAATGAAAAATAGATAAACTATAGTTAACCTCTTGTATGAAGCGCACATATAGCTTTACAAAAATAAGGAAATTCATTATTCCCTCCCATTCTAATTTTAAATCACCCTTTAAAAGCCTTAAAAACATGAAAAAAAATTATTATTATGTTAACTTATCAACATACTTTAATACAATCTTAATATAAAAAGAATATACTTATATTTTAGCTTCACATGATTTTTTAAATATCAAAATATTTTATTTAGTACTCTTGAATAAAAAAATTTAAAGTATTTTTTTCGTCTTTTCTTAAGTCATTTAAGAGAGTCATACATAAAAAATAGAATAGAGGGACTAACATCGTATTGGGCCCATTTTAGCCTTGTCATCTCTCTCTCTCTCTAGCAACTTTAACTTTATATGTTGTTGATTTATTTAAATTTCAATTTGCATGATATATTTTAATTCTTTTGATTTGGAAGCAATCGGGTTGGTTCATCTGTCCTTTCTTCTCCTTATGTTTATTTTACTTACTAGTTTTTGGGAACGTGCGTTGCACGTTTGTCTTTTGTAATTACTACAAGATTTCTATATAATTAAACAAATGAATTTAATAATAGAAAATATATGTGTATTTAACACTACTTAGTATAAATATTTGTAATTGATTTAAATACAATTACAATATGTATAAATAGTTATTCATAAAATTAAATATCAAAAGAGAAGGAGTGTAACACCAAATTAAAGCTTAACATCAAATGGACAATCTGACAATCATATCAAATAGTTTTAAGAAATTGTATCATTTTGATACGTAAATTTCACATGAGTTATTAGTTGTGAAGATATCATATAATGTTTGAAGAGAACATATAAAAATTTATCAATATCTATTACATTACTATAGCATCACAATAAATTATACCACTTCAGGTGTACATTATGTTCATCCCACAAATATTCGAAAATAAGATGAAATAGAGTAGACTAAAAACAATAAAATAGCTAATGAATTCTAAAACTTTTAAATAATAAAAATTAAAGAGAAACAATTCCAGTTTAAAAGTATGGAGGAACTTCCTCAATAACTAACAAAAGCATAAATAGATTTACCTCTTTTTTGTTGCATATATGATGAACAATAACATCCATCAGCAATCATCCATTAACAATTATACATTAGAATAACTAAGTATATGCATTAACAGGTAATTCAAATGACATTTTGTTGTTTAATGTTTAAAGATATTTCAGTTTTTAAAGGATATAATTTACTGTCTTTGTTGTTAGGAAACACTTCATCTACCAAACTTCATTTTAGAATTCCGTGAATTAATTCTATCGAGAAATATAATGAATTAATACCATATAATTATTATTTCATTAGTTTTTTTAATAATAACACTGCATCTACCAAACTCCATTTTAGAACTCCGTGAATTAATTCTATCTAGAAATATAATGGATTAATACCAAATAATTATTATTTAATATTTTATTAATTAATTTTTTTAATAATATTTAAATTTATAGAAGGGATAAAATCGTAATCCAACTTTGAAGTTAAGATCTTCCCACTTATAATAATAATATATGATATTTAGCTTTTTCTTTTATTTCATATTATCCAAACATTTTAAGCATTTGATTAGAAGAGATCAGGTTAGTCTCTCATTCTTTATTTGTTAATATTTCAAATATCTTATTTATGTATTTGATACTCGAAAACCTTTCTTTGGTCAATTGAATTTGTAATTTTTTGTAGCGTCATCAGCTCTGTATGTGCCAATTTTTATTAACTCACATAGATTTAATTTGCTAGTTTAAAAAAAAATAAGTTTACATGTCTAAATATCTTATTCACCAAGGCTTATATTAATTAGATAATAATGGATTCATGCTTAATTTATTCACCGGTATCAAATATATTTTTTTTATATTCTATATTTTATAGTGACCTTATTTTCCATGTTAAATCCCCACATAATTCCCAAGATTATGTCGGGACCCACATTTATGGACCTTGAAGGGTTCTTAACACCTTTCTTTTAAAATAACATTAACCCTTACCCGATCTATGATTTTGCAGACCCTTATAATTAATTTTGTTTGTAATTAGGATAGAATGGTGTCTTAACGTGCCTTTAATTCTTTAGGTGGCGACTCTTATGTTTTATTAATCCTAAAATAGTTGTCATGTCATTGCATAACCCGATTTCAAAAACATGGGGCACGATAATAGCCAACATTGTGAGTTTAGGTGAAGATAATGGTGCTAAAGAGACATTGCCACTATGCATAGAGAAGGTTCTAGAAGAGAACAAAGATGAGATGTTGGAAGAGTTACCAAGGCACTTATCTCCTAGGCGCGAGGTAGACAATAATATTTTCTCTATATCGCATGGATCCATCCGAGATTGAGGAGTTGAGGAAGAAGTTGAAGGAGTTGCTCAAAGCCGGTCACATCCGCTGTCTAAAGCACTCTATGGAGTGTCGATGCTGCTTAGAAGGAACAAAAATGGGTTTTCACATTTATGCATAGACTGTTGCGTGCTCAACAAAGTGACAATAAAGAACAAATACCACATCCCGCTTTGTGCTGACTTGTTCAAGAAACTTGGACATTCCAAGTACTTCACCAAGGTTGACCTTTGAAGAGGCTACTACCAAGTTCACATAGAAGAAGGGAATGAGCCGAAAACGATGTGTGTCACTAGATATGGAGCTTTTGAGTGATTGGTGATACCCTTCAGATTTATCAACACACCTTCTACCTTTTTACACACTGATGAACAAGATTTTTCATCCATACTTAGATCAGTTTGTAGTGGTGTACCTAAATGACATAGTTATCTATAACAATATCTTGGAGGAACATGTCGATAACTTGAAAAAAAATTCCAAGTCCTACGAGAGAATAAGCTTTACATCAAGCGGGAGAAATGTTAGTTTTCCCAAAATAAAGTACACTTCTTGGGGAACGTCATTAGCCAAGATCGGTTGTGGATGGATGAGGCCAAGGTACGAACCACTAGCTATTTACATTCACAGAAGAAACTCATACCAAAGCAAGCAAGGTGGCAAGATTTCTTAGTCGAATTTGATTATGAGTTAGTGTACAAACCAAGCAAGGGAAAAATGTTATGGCCGATACTTTGAGTAGAAAGTTTGAGCTTAATGTCATCACCACAACCTACTGTGATATTCATGACACTATTAATGATGATATGCAATATGATTTGGAAGCAAAATGACTTATGGAGCTAGCTGCTCAAGGCAAATGAGACACTTCTGGATGGAATATGGACTATTACTCACCGTCAGACGAAGGAACTAGGTGCCCAAGTTTGGAACTATTAGGTGGCATATTATAATGGACAGCCACAACGCGTCGTAGACGGGACACCCGGAGTAGCGTCGCATAAGGGAATTGATCGAGTCAATCTACTATTGGTCGCGCATGTGAGAAGACATAGATTGCTATATGCAGACTTGTCTTGTGTGCCAATAAGATAAGATAGAGCAACGACAATGTACAGGACTATTAAAACCACTACCCATAGTGGAGTGCCTATGGGAGAGTATGACTATGGGCTTTATAACCTGCTTACCAAAGTCTAACATATATAGGACGATCATGGTCGTGGTGGATAGGTTTTTCAAGTATGTTAGCTTCATTCCCGCCAAAGCAGGTTGCACTGTTAAAGATGCCAAATTATTCTTCAAGGTCGTGGTAAAATATTAAGTTTTCTCAAGGCAATCATCCGCGATCGAGACCCACATTTTACAGGAAACTATCGGAGAGAGTTGTTCGATATGCTTGGCACACAGTTGCATTTCTCTAGTAGTTTTCACTCACAGACGGATGGACAGACAGAATGGGTCAATGCCTTATTTGAGTGCTGCCTGAGGCACTTTGTGAGTTCACGTAAGAAATATTGGGCAATACTATTAGACATAGTCTAATTTTCATTATAACTTGCCATAGGCCAGCAACCACAAACTCCACAATCACTAACGACCACATTTGAGGGCTTACCATATGGCCATAAGAGAAGCTACTTGACACTGTTATGTCCTACTTGGACAAGGCAACAATGAAGATGAAGAAGTTTTACAACTGCAAGCATAGTCCCTCGGATCATAAAATTGGGGACATAATTTTGGTAATATTTAACACAAGGAAGTTAAAGGAACTGCGAGGTGTGCACCAAAATTTGGTACGAAAGTATGAGGGACCGTTTAGGATCATTACCAAGGTGGGAAAATCTCATGTAAGTTAGAGTTACCACCTCATCTCAAGGTCATCCCATCTTTCATGCCAGTGGGCTCAAACAATACTGTGATGGCAAGGATGTCCCCAACCGAAATTAGTCCAGTCAGGCACCAATTACCATCACTACCTTGCATTATCTGGAAATTGAGGCTTTTATTGACTACCAAGCCAGGAGGAAAAAAAGGCAACAAATCATTACCATGTTCCTCATCCACTAGAAGGGACAATCAACGGAAGAAGCCACATGGGAATGACATGAAGACTTGTGGAAATTTAAAGACCAAATTTTAGAGTTAATGCAGCAACAATGCCAGTGGTCGTCTCAATATAAGTTGGGGGATATTTTGATGACCTACCATGTCATCAAGCCACTTAGGCACCAAGTGGCATAATTTTGTCCATGTGGAAGACTTACTTTAGAAGAACACTAGTCCTTAGTGGAATATTCTTGAAATATATGGGGAATTTCTTGGATGACCTTAGAATCCCACAGATTTGCATGAAAGGTTCTTGGAATCTTTTAGTTGCGTAGAATATTCTAGAAAGATGACTTATTTGTAAATAAGTAGGGAATTGTATGGAAACTACTATTTATCTATTAACCCCCTAGATGGATAGTATAAACAAAAGGGCATTCATTTGTAAAAACCATCAAGCAAATCTTCCAAATCTTGAACTATAAAAGCTTACTTAAGCAATTCTCTTGTGTCTTTCTTAAATCCAATATTCCCTTAGCGATCTACTGTTAAAAAGGCTTAATTGAGCTTGCAAAATCGGGAAAGATCTGTGAGCGAGTTGTCAAGTGCCACACGTTGTGCTTAATTAAGTCTATGACACTAGGCTATTTAAAATTTGCTAAGTTAAATTCATTCAATTTCCTAAGGGTTAATTTGCTTCTCAGAGAAATACTACAACTATATTATCCAGATAATGTGTTTGATAAGAAAGTGTAGAGAAAAAAAGTGAGTTTCTTACTAAAAATATGGTTGACCCCCCTCCAACAAGTTACCAGAAAATTTATTAACTTAACTCTATTTATTAACTATAATCCAATATTGGTAAAAGCAACTATAGATGGTCATTCAAATTAATTGGAGATGTTGACCTTTTGTAGTGAGGGGGGAAGTCCATTGTTTTTAACTTAGTTAAGCATCAACTAATATGAGATTAGTTTCCTAATAGCAAACACCTAAATCTTAAATAATGTTTTTTTAAAATAAAATCTTTTAAACCATATTTGAAATCTATAAAATTTGAGAATTCCTTATGCTAAAACCAAAGCAAGAGATATTTATTTAAGCATTAGCCTACATAAGTACAAGGTAGACAATTCAACCTGTCCTGATAACAAGTAGCATTGTTGCATATGCTTGGCACAGGGCACTAAAATCATAATCCCTCCATTCTTACGTTTGTAAGCTTATTTAAGTTTGATTCCAAACTTCTTTTTTTGAGTCATGTGTCTTATGAGTATTTTGATGGGTAAGAGCTTGTCAAACTTGATTGTGCTCATTTATACCATATTGGTTGCACAAAGAGTGGAAGAAGCTCGAGAATGCTTGTGCCACATGCAAGTGGATAGTGTCAGCTATTCTACCTTCACCTTGAGAATTCATTAATTCAATGTTCACTCGGCTTTAACTAATCAATTTAATTTGGGCTAAATGAACTGACTGGTGGTGTTATTCTGCATTGGTTGTTCAATAAAGCTTATGAGAGTTGAGCAAACCATTCCCAATTTATATAATTTAAGTTTAAGAATACTTGTACCAACCAAAGGATATCTGTGGATTAGTGAATTCTTGAACTTCTGTTGAAATAGCATAAGGTGGTTCGTCACGTTCTATCATCTCTTCCACAACTAGGCTTGCAGCGTCCTTGTCTTTCATGATCAGTTCCTCCAGATTTTCACCGGGTTCCATTACATCATTCCATTGGTCTTCCCATAGGGGATCATTCTCAGAATGATGATCATGGACAACATCAATCATGAATTCAATTTCTGGAATCTTTTCTATGTTTTGTAAAAACAAACTCTTAATCAAAATGATGTTACCAATAAATAATAAATCTACATATAAAGTAAACGATTCCAGAAATCGACTGCATGCTTGATGTTGTCCATGATCATCATTCTGAGAATGATCCCCTATGGGAAGACCAATGGAATGATGTAATGGAACCCGATGAAAATCTAGAGGAACTGATCATGAAAGACAAGGAAGTTGCAAGCCTAGCTGTGGAAGAGATGATGGAACGTGACGAACCACCTTTTGCTATTTCAACAGAAGTTCAAGAATTCACTAATCCGCATATATCCTTTGGTGGGTGCAAGTATTCTTAAACTCAAATTATATTAGTTGACGCCAAGTCAACATGAAATGCATGATTCTCAAGGTAGCATAGCCGGCACTCTCCTCTTGCTCATGGGAAAGTGTTCTCAAGCTTGTTCCACTCTTTAATGCAATCGATATGGAATAAATTACCACAATTAATTTTTTCCATTACGTCACCATTAAAATACTCATCCTAAGACACACGGACCAAAAAAAGTAGGCTTAAATCAAACTTAAGTATGTTTTTAAACTTGAGGGGAGAAAGGATTCTGATATATAGGTGCCCCTTACCAAACATATGCAACAGTGCTCCTTGTTGTCAGGACATATTGAATTGTCTACCTCATAGTTATGTAAACTAATGTTTAAATTAAGGCCTCTTTCTTTGAATAGAGCATAAGCAATTCTTCTACTTAATAGATTTCAAATAAGGTATAAAAGATTGCAAAAAAACATTATGTGGATATCATCCATTCAAGGAAGATTCAAATAGGTTTTATCAAATACTAGAAAAGATTATGTTGTATCAACACTAACTTATAGGTTATCATATCCAATTGTTGATATAGCCTTTTTAAATTTTCAATTTCAGTGGATTTATGAAAATCCAGAAGTCAAGTTTCAATCAAATTAGTTAATAATTAATTGATTTGACTGATTGTTTTTAGGTAAATGATAAGTAGAAAAGCGGTAGGAACTAGAATAAATATTTCAGTAGCAATAAATAATTCTTGCTTTTGTTGCTACCGAACTATTTATTCTAGTTTCTACCTTTTTTCTACTTATCTTTTACGTAAAAAACCATCAGTGAAAATGATTAATTATTAACTAATTTGAATGAAACTTGACTTCTGAGATTTTCATAAAGTCATCAAATCGAAAATAAGAAAAAGGCTATATCAACGATTGGATGGGATGAGAATGTAAACTATAACAGTTAATTATTTCACTATACTGATTTTTTTTTTAAATAAGTTCAATGAAAGCACATCAATAATTCTACATAACGTATAGTTAACTGCATCCAAAAGAAAAAATAACTGATAGATAAATGTATCAATCATTAAAAGATCATCTTCATCCAATATATACTATGTTGTAAAGTGAGAAAAACTTGTTTGTACAGATAGTTAGGTTGATCTGATGAATGACTTTTGTTGAACCATCTGAATATGTACATAGTTTTGACACCATTTTGACGTGTGATTAATGAAAGATTCAGGTTTATCAAGATAACGATGCTAGACTTCCAAAACTCCTGTCTATTTGATAGTCTACTTGTTGGTGTATATGCATTTTATTATTAAAATAAAATAATAAGTGCATAAGTTAGTGGGTATAAATTGTGGTAGAAGATGACTATTGGTTTTTGTAACCTATATGGCCATTAGTTCTTGTAACTGTCATGGTCATTAGTTTCTTGTAACTCATATGACCATTGTTGACACCCAATTTTGACCCTCCACTATATAAATTAATCATTTCGAGCTTCTCCAATTTCAAACGATCTAAAATTATTAGTTTTATAAAATTTCTAAAAAATAATAATAATATTAATAATAATAATAAATAAATAATAATAATAATAATATAGTTTGCAAGATTTTTAAATAGTCTTGTCACTTTTTATAATTTTTAGATAATATATATCTTTCACATAACTATGTATATAATCAGTATATTTTATGAATATTCAAAAAAATCATCTCAAAAAGATTTTATTTGAATTAGTTAGTTTAAAATTATGGTTATAATTTTAAATTATCTAGTTTATAGTTAAATTAATTATTTTATTTTGTTAAGATTAAGAAGCTCGTAAATTAATTGTGTTAATTCTTAACTAAGTTTGGCTATGTTTTTAATTCCAATTGACTATAATTTAAATTCATTTGGTCAAATCTCAAATTTGATTCCCAACCACAATTTAGTTTTATCCTTAACTCCATTTAAGAGACCAAGTTTTGGGCCCAATATTCCCAGCAGCCCAACAATAAATTCCCTACAGTCCAATACAAAAGAAACCAACCCACCACTTTTAACCCAAAAGATCCACACATACAAAATACAATGCATACACAATGTACAACAACATCATCAGCAACATACGTACACATCAACACCAAAAAATGCCCGCCCCAACCCGATACATTTTCTTCTTCTTCTTCACGCCGTTCAAATCGACAATACCCGACCCCATTGCCCCTGCACGTTTTCTTCTTCTTCCTTGCGTGTGAAACCCAACAGTCCAGCAACGTTCAAATCCCAGCAAATTCGGAAGAGCAGCAGGCGCCTGCAGCAGCCATACCCTACGACCCCTATATCGTCTTCCTCACACAAAATCCCACCAAATCGCGGAAATCTGGCAACCTTATCTCTGAAGAAGTATGTGATTTTCAAATTTCAAAAATCCAACGGATTTTCCCCCTAAGTTCTACCCTGAATTCCCATATAAATACTCCACTCCATTAACGTTACAAAAAAAAAAGAGGGAGAAGAAGAAGACGATCGGAAAAAAAAAATAGAGAGTCTGAGTATTAGAATTCGAAGTCGTTTTATTTTCCGGAACTCATCGAAATAGGCTCACAGTGATAAAGCTCGTCGTCCTAGTATCGCTGCTCCAAGAAAGGTAATCTTGCCCCCTCTTACCGTCTATTTCGATATGGTGTGTTGTATGTTCAAGCTTTGGTATATGTTCTTCTGTTAAATGTATTTGGTTCCTTGTTTATTGTTTTCTTTGTGTCGTTTCTTATGAATTCCTGGGCTGTAAGCATGAATGATGCTTTGATAAAGCTCTTTTGATATTATATGTTGGTCGTTGTACTCATTAGATTAATTTTGTATCTATATAATTAGTAGAATTTCTGTTTTGCCTTGTTCAAAATAGCTTAAAACTCATTTGGTCTCAATTACGAGTGTATTGGTTGTGTCGTTTTGGATTATTCGTTGTTTGGTTTAGCCTTCATCAGTGTTGACAAGAATGTGATCGTGGTCTCTGTCGTCTGCTTTGGGTTCTTTCTTATTGTGAAGGATTTTTGTTAATGTTAGTTTGAACTCGCTTAGTAGATGTATCTAGCCTCTGATTTCGATTAGCTTGACTGGTGTATGTCTCTTTGAATTTCAACTCATGGCGGATTAATTGTAGCTCTATCATTATAATGTGACGATTTAACTAAGGTCATTCTTATATTTTAGAAAGAAAAAAAACCCTCCTATCTTTGTCTAAATCTAAAAATGGCGATTTTCAACTTTTGTTTATCCTAGTCATTTACTTGAATGTTATCAGCGCTATGGAATTCATTTTTATGCTTATTATGTCATTATTTAACATGTTTGCATGAATGATGATGTTGCATAGTTTAGTTAATTGATTATAGTTGTTTTCTTCCTTTGCTAAAAATGAGTTAGTTGGCTATTGCCTCCATTTTTTTACCCACTTTATTTATTTTGTTCTCCTGGAATTGGTTTGGAGCATTTGAAAAATTGCTCGATGTATTAATTGTTTTGTGATGAAATTATTAACTTCCTTATTAACTGAAATCGAATGTGAATTTGGTTAGACTAGTAGCATAATTTTAGCCAAACTTCACTTCTTTAGCACGATATTAGTCATTGAGCATTTGGTGATACATATTCTTTTCCTTTGGATTTCCATTAATGGCTGGCTTGCATTTGAGTTGCTGCAGTTAGGAAAACTCACTTATAATTAATATTTTGCATACATTTATTCATTCTCAACTTGATTAGCTAAATGAGGATTCTTTGGCATGAGTTAATCCTCGTTCGTTCCCTTAAATTCCACATTGCTTAGTATTTCAAACCAGCTAGCTAGACATTTTGTTATTTGGCTTCAAGTGAAAAGCTTCTTATGTGATTTTTTGTTTTGTTTTGATGCATGTGATATTGGATGAGTCCCATGGGATCCCATCTTTCTTCCCTTCGCATTTCCAGAGGGCCATAAAGGCCCAAGATTCTTTTATCGAGTCGGCCACATATTGTTCGAGTTGCTGGAAAATTCCCGAAAAGTCAGAAATGGGTTGTATACATATTGTATACAGCAGTATACATCATCATACGGCGATATACAGCTCAAAAACGTGAAAAATACAGAGATAAGGTGAAATACAGGTGTTCGAAAGCAAGAGATACATGAAAAGAGTTGATATATGCGCCGATATACACTGATATACGGTAGATATATACAAAAACGAGAATTGGGTTAAACCCAAAAATAACAACGAATTTGGCCCAAGAAGGGCCCAAATTCAATTTCTCCCTTACTCTTTAATTATTTAATTGTGATTATTTATTTTTCGTTGTTTAACACTAACTTTATGACTGTTAATTAACTTAATTAGATTCCCCAAAAGACGAGTTATTTTCTTTGTGTTGGTTTGCTTTGAATACTTTTTGTTTGTGTTGAGGTAATTTATTTTTTAACTAAATATTGGTCAAATTTTACATCCTCAATTAAGTTGAATCGTTTGTTCTTGAAAAATGTGCTCTTTAACGCTTCTTCACACATTTTTGCATCATTCTAAAATTATTTTTAGTTAAGTATTTTTCTTCAATAAACCTTAACAAAATGGCTTTCTTTTACTTTGTCACTTTTCTCAAAAAGTTTAGTCTATTAATTCAAAATGATATTCATGCTTTAATTTATTAAATTGGTTTAAATTTTTGTTTCAAAAACAAAAATGAATTAAATAAATTCTAATTAATCTAGTTTTATTAATATTATAATCGCTTGTATTTCGAGTCAAGTGTATCATTTTGGTTTCCTTCCTCTAAAAAAAAATAATAAAGAAATAAAAATGCGTCATTTTATCTAGTTATTTTCTCAAAGTTAATCAAATATATTGTAAGTTATTATTTTTATGCTAAATTTTTTTTTAGTCAAATATATTTTAGTCAAATCGCAGGTCAACCGTATGTTAGCGGGCACTTCGAATGCTTAAACCCTTCTCGAAGTGTAAATTGAACCCCGAACCCTCTTCGGTATTTTCAAATGATTTTTCTGTTTAAATCTTTGAAAATTATAAGTTTTCTTAATTTCTTTAAAAAATTAAGTGGCGACTCTTTTCTAAGCATTTTTCTTAAAATGTTTTATACTTAGAACATTTCAAAAAGCGATTTTTCTAAGGTTAGGAAAATTACGGCATAACAACCATTAGTTTCTTGTAAGTCATGTAACATCTATCACATTTATCTACCCACATTACTACCCCTCATTCTACCTATTGATTATATGGAAGACTTATTCAGCTTTAAATAGTGGTGTTTCTTCCTTTGTGAAGTATCCTAAGAAAAGATGAGAAGTTTATATTGAGGTTAGTGTAGTGAAAGAGAGAGTTGAGACAAAGAAAATATTTTAAGTCTTCAACTATATTTACTATACAAAAGAGAGTATTATATGTTGAAGGAAGATGTTCTTTTTGTGGAGCTTTGGACTCTTCAACTAATCCGGAGTTGCTTGAGTTGTACACGTTATTGGGTTGTTGTATCCTGGAGGGGACAAACCAAGAGATATACTGTTGGATCGGTGTAGATTATGTCGCAGTGGGCTTGAATCTCCTTAAAGAGAGCGAGATATCCGCGCCTCAACCTAAAGATTGTTTATACATTTTTGTTCATTTTATTTCAACTGTAATTTATTATATTTGTGATATTTTACACCAACACTACTTGTATAAGCTGAGTTATAGATCATATGAGTTAGAAATAGAGTTACCTGGAGAAGTAGCAAGTACTTTGTGGAATTAGTCGAAGTGCGCTCAACAATCTGATCCATACACCACTTGAATAAAAATGATTTGGACCTAAAAAGTCGAACAAGCAAACGACCAGAGAGAGCAAAATCTGAAGACTTTTATTCCCATAGAAGGGAATTGCTCAGGGGGGAAATGAGCAAGAAAAAGAAGTGTTTGACCAAGTATGTTTAACATAAGATTGTTTCTCAAGAATGAGTGGTAGATCCGTTTATCATTTCGAAATCTTTATAGGCTGGTGAAATATTGGGTATAGCAATAAAAATATTCAAGGCAGATTTCTTGCCCCTCTTCGACGAGCTCTCATCCTATTTAATGCCTATGTTGGTAAGTAGAAGGATGGGGGGCAGGGGTAACGTGTTCCTACTTTAACTCATTTTATTACCTTTACTCAGAGGCTCTATCGAGGCTCAATGTTTATTAAGGCATCCAAATGTTGTACTACTTGAGAACATAATGACCTATGATAATGAAGTTTCAGCATTAGGGAAGATCTGTAATTTTCTCCGCGACAGCATTAACTCGGCCCAGGTACTTTTCTACTTCGATGTTCTATTAATCACATGTTGTGTAGTTTCTAGAATTGTATTCACTTATTTTATACAAAGGTCTTTAATTTTGTTGTAACATATAACCTTTACTTGTAGCCTGTAGGAGAACTTTGTAAGAATATTGTTATGATTTCTTCGATTCTTATATCTGATACCTTTTGATAGGTTATTCCTGTTGCCTATAAAAGCTGACCTGATTGAAGCCAAGGTTGTTCACGATCAACGTTGTTCAGTAGCCGATAAAGCAGACTGCTAGTAGGATGATTACTCTGTTGAGGCAGCTTCAACAAACACTGCCACCAGTCTCCCTGGCTTCAATGCAGCCTCAGCAGCAGTTAACACTGCAAGTCTGTAACCATTGCTATCATTGTGGAAGCGAACAACTTTTCTCCGATTCAATGAACCTATCAGACCTGTAGTGAATCAAGTACTCCCATTTTTATAAATGTCATTCATTTGACTGAGTCTATGTGCCAACCTGCGGTTGGTTTTAGAGGCATTTACAAAGAGTGTTAAAATGTAATTGTTACTAGTACTCGTCTCTAAGAAAACATATTCCTTCTGTTTAAGAAAAGAATGGCATACTATCCTTTTCGCATTTCAGTTTTCCATGTGTTATGTTTGAGGTCATAAGATTAAAGGGCATTTTGATATATTTGACATAACTTTAATTTAGGATCACAAGACTGAAAAGTTTGAAAGCCTTGTTTATTTTCTTAAACTTTGTATCAGTCAAACCATGTCATTTTTTTAAAACGGATGGAGTACTTAGCGGCAATTAAGTATTTGTTGTTAATTAATAGCCGCTAAAGATCATTTTTAGTAAAGTGTTGTAAAATTGCACTGCTTACTAGGTATGTTGTTGTATCAAAAGGATAAGAAAAGCTCATAGAACAGAAAATAAGATGCCTCTACTATAATTGTATTAATAAACAATGAGTCGTTCCGAGACAAAAGGCTTAAGTTAGTACCATATCTTGGGGTTTAAATTCAAAGTTATCCTTAATTTTTTTAGATGACGCACTACTAACCCTTCGAAACGATCCTTTATCCAATCCAGCATATCACCATGACCTGGCAGCTCTTGATTTTTCGTTCTATTTCTATTTCTATAAGAAGATTCTTTTTAGTATGGTATGAATGTGTATTGATGCTTTATTACACTGCCTCAATGCCTGTATTGTAAATATGCAGTTAGGAATAATCCAGCCAAAGTAATAGGAATTAGGCCTAACACGATTCCAAATAGAAAAACTTTAACCATTTTCTTTGTTTGGAAGGAGAGAAAAAAAGAGGTAATAGCTATACCTAAATAATGATCCGGATTGACATGAATCTCAATGACAGTGACCAAGAATTGACAATTGGTAACATAAGTAAATATAGTATTTTTTACAATTTCATCCATCTTTTTTGACCCGATACCTTTGCAGAGGCATATTTATATTATTGATGCACTTTTAATCCTCCTTAAACTTCCTTTTCTTTTTTAACAAAGAGGTACATCAACTCAGATTTCTAGTGCATTAGTTCTTAGAGGTAGGTAACGTATCATATATTTCTTTTTTTCACGTGGAGGTTTGGGGATGATCAAAAGTGTACTAATATTACAAATATGAGGGACTACTATTAATGTTCTATGTGAAAGAACAAGAATGACTTCAACTCTCAGCCCAAGATAAAATAAGAAAAGGGACTTCAACTCTCAGCCCAAAGATAAGATAAGAAAAGGGACTTAATAATTTGATATATAATTTGCTTAAAACGATTCAAGAGTACGTCAAATTAAAAAAAAATGAAGAAGGAGACAAAGCAGAAGACTAATTTGGTAAATAAAGTTTATGAGAGGATATTTTGCATAATTTTCTCTACATACGGCTAATTCTTGACTCATTAGTGTCTAGGTAAAGACGAACCTAACTTCAGAGCCCAAAGGATAAAACAAGGAAGAAACAATTGGAAAATGAAGAACAAAGGGTAGCACGATCGCGCAATTGGGACGGTATGTAACACCCCACGCGTTTGAGATTATTTATCGTCTTGTGTCTAAAACTTATGATCTAAATTTGAGAGTTTTATCTAAAATTTCGCATGTTCAGGGACATCCGATTTGAATTAGAAATTGATAAAATATATTTTATGTCCTTCCAAAATGCTTTAATATTAATGAAAATTTTATCTATGATATATTAGTGTATGGATTAAATTTTAAAAGATTTTTGTAACTTATTAATATTTTAATGAAGATATTAGGACTCATTTGGCCATAGATATTCTCAAAAATATTTGTGTATGTTTGAGGGAGGGGGGATTGACAAATACTGTTTGTCCATACAATTTGTCACTATTTGATAAATATTTTTGGCAAATAATGTGAATTATCAAATACTAGAAAAAATTAGTATTTGAGTCAAATTAAATTGGGAACTTTTTAAAATGAGTGAAGTGTCAAAAACACATACTATGTCGTTTATTAGAGTTTTCATACTTAAATTATTGAGAGTATGAGCTCCATATCTAAAGTATCTCTCATTAGTTTGAGAAACACATCTCTCTTTTACTACACTCTCTTGATGGTGTGTGTACTACACTTTTTTTTAAAAAAAAAATATCACATGACACTCTACATGGATAAAACATTCCACCTTGATCAAAAATAAATAAATTATTAGTATTAGTTAAAAGTTAAAAATTAAAGTACCACAATCCTAAAAAAAAAAATTAAAATATTTTTTTACCCGACTGCACCACCTCCTCCCATTGTACCCCAACCTTTATTTTTTTAAAAAAAAAATCTTTTATAAAAAATTTAAAAATATTCTTACTTCACCCCCCACCCCCACTACCTCCAAAAAATAATTTAGATATTATTTTTATTCAAAAAGTAATAATTCCTACCCTATTCCACCTAACTCGCTGCTTCCAAAAAAAATCTCTTTTTGTGTTAGATATCTACATATGTTTTTACAAATTTATATTAATTGTGTTCGTTGTCATAACTTTTCACGGAACATATTCATTATAAATTTATAATACAAACTTATAGATATTTTTAATAGTTTTTAGAACTTATGAATATAAACCATATTTCTTTAAAAAATTAAACATTTCTTCCAAAATCTATGGTCAAACGCATAGTGAAACTTCACCCAAAAATAACGAGAAATATTGGAAATCTATGGTCAAAATTTTGCTAAGCCTAGCTATTATTATATTAGGTCACATTTATCCAATCTATTAGGGACATTTCGACCCTTTTTCATTTGTTATTTGACATGAAATAAAGATACCAAATCTAATACATGATTTATATCTAAGAAGAATAGATCACAAATTTATTTGCTGAAAAGTATAATCTGATTTCAAAATAACTAATTAAAGAATTTGCATAATAATTTCAAAAACTTCACTTTCAAAATGCATCTTTACCAAAAGGAATGGAATCCGCAGAATGAGATACTCTGTCTCATTTTATATGATATAGTTTGAATTTTGAGAGTTAATTAAGAAAATCTTTGACCGTGATTTATTCCTATGCCCTTTAAACATTTTTAATTTTTAATTCTTATGACTTATGGTAGCTTTTATTTCATTTCTAAATATGTAAAAAAAAAAAAATCAAAAAACACAAAGATTGTATGTCCAAATTTACGGTCAAAATAAAAAAGTTTGACTCTCAAAATTTAGATTATATGATTTGGATTATCTTTTATTTATTTTCTAAATATGTAAAAGAAAAAATCAAAAAACACATATTGTATGTCCAAATTCACGATCAAAATAAAAAAAGTTTGACTCTCGAAATTTGGATTATATCATATAATTTGGGATAGAGAAAGTGACACTTTTTGCATTCAAGTTTTTAATCTCAGAAAAAATGTCATCATTTGAAGCGTTTGTTAACTCCAACGTTGTGAAAAAACTTAAAGCACATAGTAGATGATGACACTATAACTCCCTCTGGACAAGAGTAGATTCGCCTCTCTAATCTAAATTGACACTAGTAAATACTCCATCCATTTCATATTAATTAAATTGTTGACACTTTTTTTTTTTTAAATTAACTTAATTATTTAGTTTTCAAGATTACATGTGTTCTTCTAATTTTACCATTCATTAGTTAGTATTGGAATTAGTGATTAATTAATATTTAGTTATTTTAATCCTAAAGTTGACAATAATTAATAAGGATAAAAATGAAAAACTATGTTCAATTTATGTCTTAATCTACTTTTCTTAAAGGGTGTGAAACAACTCAAAAATTTAATTAATATGAAATGGAGTGAGTATAACGCAAGGATCTATTTATTCGCAATAATATTTAAATAAATAAAAGGGGCAAGAGAAGGAAAAAGAAATAGAAACAAGTACTTATAACAAGCTACAAAATCGAGAAATCAAATACAACTCACAAGAGCAACCTGCTCTTTAACTAGCATCCCTTTGGGAACGCCATGGGAGAAAGATAGAAAGGTAACCTATGACATCAAAGAATTATGTTTTTTCTCCCACGTGTATTCATGAACAACAAAAAAACAAAGAAAGGGATATCAATTCTCGAACTCTAATCCAGAGTCTTTAAACTTGAGAAGTGTTGTTTGATTAATTCGTTCTTCCATTTCAGGATTCAAGTAATTCTTCCAATCACCAACAATCCCTTTCCTGAAATAACTACCATTCGGAACTCCGTAAATAACAGAGCCATTTTTATTCACTTCCAAGTTCCTCAATCTCTCCAAACTACACCTCCACACTACTTTTTCCAAATCCTCTTCCTTCTCAAATGGCTTCCCAAGAAACAATCCCAATTTCCTCACCTGCTCTTTCGGGTCCTTTATCATCTCTTCGTATTTCAAGAACAGTATCTTCTCAGGCCTCTTCTGACTTTCTAACCAATAACCCAACACATTTTCAAAATACGGACCGTATTGATGAACCCCTGTGCAGAACTCCTCAACCGCCTTTTCCAGGGGATAAGGTTCTTGATTTCCCCTGAAAATGGAATTGAAAAAATGCCATAGAGAGACCAATGTGTCCTTTGGGTTCCGGGCAACGCAAACAATTTTGCAGTTGGAATTCATGATGGAGTTTGGAAGAAGATTGAAAGGCAAATGTGTGTGGAGAAGTCTTGGAGATGACGTGGAATACAGATCAGGAGTTGGTTTTGTGGAGTAAATGGAGGATTCAATGGTCTGAACATGATATTGTGGATTGTCTTTAGTTAACAGATCTTCGTTTTCGGGGATGTTATGATTCTGGTGCAAGATACAGAGACAGAGGGCTTTGAGCCAAGTCGTACCGGTCTTTGGAGCTGATGCTAATAAAACATCATCGTTCCCAGCTTGGAAGGAGGAA
Source organism: Solanum chiquidenum (assembly GCA_029582725.1). NCBI lineage: Eukaryota > Viridiplantae > Streptophyta > Magnoliopsida > Solanales > Solanaceae > Solanum > Solanum chiquidenum. The sequence continues at coordinate 35,071 of JAJOOS010006378.1, forward strand.
CTAAATTTCATGGCACATTTGATTAGGCCGGGCTCGAACCAGAACCCTTTCCATTTTCTAATCTCCATGGCATCCCAGAACAGAGCACTTGGCAGCTCGTTTATTAGAGCAGCATCCTTTTCCTCTGATGACTGCGAAGAATCGATGATATTGGAGTTTGATTCTTGAGCAGCCATCAGGATTGAAGAACAGAGATAGATTGATTGGGTAACACCTAAATATATATATATATATAGGGGCGGACCTACATTGTTGCAAGTGGGTTCATATGAATCCACTTCGTCGAAAAAATACATTGTATATACATATATATTCATCTGTTTTTCGAAACAAAACACACTATGCCATTGCGGTTTAAAAAAAAGCTCATTCATGCCATTATTTTTTAACGGTGGTTTTGTAAAACCATTTTTTACACGTGGCCAATTATAATTCGGTCACATCATTATTTTTTTTATAATAAAAAATTAAAATTCTGAACAAATATTTTAAAGGTGGTTTTGCAGAACCATTTTTTACACGTGGGCAATTATTATTCGGCCACGTCATTATTATTTTTATAATATTAAATCAAATTTCTGATCAAACATTTTAATTTTATTTTTTTATTATAAAAATAATAATGACGTGGCCGAATTATAATTGGCCACGTGTAAAAAATGGTTTTACAAAACCACCGTTAAAAAATAATGGCATGAATGAGTCTTTTCTTAAACGATAATGGCATAGATGAGCCAAACTTTTAACGGATGGCATAAATGAGCCTTTTCTGAAAGTTCGGTGCATATTTGAGCCTTTTCCCTTTATTTTTTTTATATTTTGAACCCACTTGATAAAATTTCTGGGTCCGCCACTGATAATATATATATAGAATGGCTGCTGCAAAAATGAAGACTTTGGATTCCCTGATTAAAGCAGAAATATTTGTTTATCATCCGTAAGGAGAAATTATTTAGCTATTTTGTACGAGTCAATTTGATTTCTGGTTACTGCATTGATAACTGCTAACCAAAGACGAGGCTAGGATTTCAATTTTATGGGTTCTGACTTTATAATGATAATAATTGAGTTCAAAAGATCTATTAAATTCGACTGAACCGCATACGGGCTACTAGCTCTGCCCCTAGGTCTAACCAATGAGGTTACAGATAAAAGAGAAAAAAGATGCTGTAACCCAGCATCTGCGCCGCGTATGGGGAGGTTAAGGCAAGGAATACAAATACAATATATGTAAAAGTTAACTTTACGTACTGACAGTTTAAAGGTTATGAAAGCATATTACTATTATAATATCAGTATGAGAAATATCTCATGTTAGGTTTGGGAACAGAGAGATTGTTTTTATAAGCCATGAGCAGAATTTTTTATTGTTAACTCTGTACGAGTCAAATTTGATTTCCCAACGTTACATTGAAAGTTGTCTTGATTTGTCTCATGAGTCATTGTGCACCTATACCAGCATGTCTACACTAAGTAGGTGTTTGGCCATGCGATACCATATCACGATATGATATCGTGAGATGGAATCAGTGTTTGGACATGCGATTTTACGCTAATTCCATCTCATGATTTCATATCATGAGAAGTGATACCATATTCTCCAAAAACATGTGATTCCATATCATGATTTGAGATATTTTAATACAATAATTGATCCATGAGTTTATATTTTGTTAAACAACCCCACATTTATATCTACTAACCATTTGTTTCATATGTAAATAAAATTTATAATCACATCATTACTTTTTAAAATTTATTATTCTCACCGACATAAAATTTATTATTCTCACCAACATATAGTCACTTTAACTCACACCTCACAATTGTGGAGTAATAAAATCTTGAAGAGCCCGTAAAAGGTGTTTATTTACTCAAATATTGATGAGAAGTGAAAGTTAGATTGAACATGTAGTGAAATGTGTTGTCTTATTTACTCCAATAAAGTTAGGTTGGTAGGCTTAAATGCATAATAATTTATGCTCAACCATAAAACTTTGAAGAGCCAATAGTTATATATATAAAACAACCCATAGTTATATTTATTGAACAATAACAAAGCAGATGAAATTGACCTAAAAGTCTAAAATTATTTTCAAAGTGAGTTAAATATTCTCTACTCTTTCAATTTTTAATTTGTATGACTAGATTTATAGTTTTTTCTAATTGGTTAACTAGATATTGCTAGTTACTTTGGACTCCCTCCGTCCCATTTTATGTGGCAACATTTCCTTTTTGGTCAGTCCCAAAAAAAATGTCACATTTCCTTATTTGGTAAGTATTTAAAGGTATAATTCCTCTTTTACCCTTGTTGGTCCCACTTAATCTT